>VHZZ01014437.1:37041-52226 GCA_009801015.1 Silene noctiflora
ATTAAATTATCTCATAATATGATAAAATGCATAAAATTAACATGCATGAATCAAGCCAAGCTCTGATACCACTTGAAAGTCCATAACCCTAATTAAACCTCTCTAATTAGATTATCAATTTTTAAGATAAAAATAAAGATCTATGAAACAAGCATGAAATATATATGCATGTAAATGAAATTATGAGAAGGATAAGTAAAATCCTCATATTGGGTTTTCGGAAACAACAGCAAACACTTTGTTGATGTTGACGTGCTACGAACGTGGAAGATCCTCCTAGCAATTTTCAAATCTCCAAATAAGAAGATCTCCTCTTAAGTTGCACCCAGAACAAAACCCAAAAACTCTAATATATTTTTACTAGAAAATGATATTAGAGTGTCCTTGATATTATGTAAATATTAGTTATTATACTAATCTAANTAAGTGAACTAATTCGGTGAATGTAAATAACCGTGAATTGACAATCGCAAAAATAAAATGCATGTGCGGCGATTTTGGCATGAACGGAAATAAAGAAAGCAAGCAAGCAAAATGAAAATCCTAGTATGGCTACCTAGCTAACAAAATAACTAGATTATTACAAATTCGGAAACCAACTCCTTGGTCCCTTGCCTCTTCATTGGAACGCCTTCCAAGAAAAACACTGTCTTGAGGGATATGGAACTCCTTCCAAAAATTGCGCCGTCTCGAGGGGACATCGGTCTTGATAAATATAATTAAATTACAAATGAATACATAACAATATCCTATTACACATTTGATCTATTTAAAAATAAATCTATTATAATTACAAACCAGCGATACAAGATCGCAATTAAATTACAACCAAACTGTTATTCCCTTACATTACGGGTAATAACGATTAAACAACTAGGCCATACTAGGTACAAATTACATAAANTTATACTAATCTAATTAGTGTAATCTTTTAAGTAATTTTAGAGAGAAAATTTTTAACATGCAAAATGAGCAAAATTAAGTAACCAAAATAAGAAGACAAATCTCCTTATTATGGTAGAAAGGGCCGGCCACAATGAGAGAGGAGAGAGGAGTTTGAGTGAATAAAAAATTAGCATGCTTAATGATTATGTTCTTGCATGCCTAGTCTATTAATTGGCTTTGGAAAGCCAATTATAGGCTTTATTGGGAAGACCAACCTAGGTGTTGAATCCTAGGTAGAATCCGGTCCATTTTCTCAAAATGCGTGCCAAAATAGATTCTCATATTCGTCTCACGAATATGCGTAAATCTTTACTTAATCGCCATACACGATAAAGTGTATTCCTAATAAATATCTTTAATCACACTCTTAATATATTTATACGTATACCGTTATACATAAATATAATACGTACTAATACTAACTCAATTAGTCAATTAGTACGATTTTATTAATTAACAATTAATTAATAAGATCCGTCTCAACCAATTTATTATTCAATTATCGCATAATTAAATAACAATTTCCGCCGGCACGAGTTCTTAACTCGATCTCTCTAAACTACATTACACGACTAACTTTTAGTCAGTCTATCAAGGGAATAATTAAATTGTATCACATACAAATAATTTATTTTCTATTTGGGCTTGTTCCTTTAGGTGTGACCAAAAGGGATCAGCTGAACACCGCCGTCTTACGACAGTAACGTCAAACCCTAGTCGGCCAACCGTTACCGATATATGTTGATCAGCTGACTAATATTGCTAGTGAATATCCTAAATATATTTCTTCAATGAGATTTATTATGTAAACGCACTATTGTGGAGGACACCTACCCCAACAAGAACGACTAGCTAAGTACGTCCTAGTCTACAAATAGCCAGACTCATGACATGTGGCAACTCAGCCAACACCCAAGACTCGATCATTAAACACGATGGTCGAGTACCCCAATCGCCAGTTCAGCACGAAAGTGGCGGATGTGACAAGAGATAAAGCACACTTGCCAGATCAGCACAAGTGGCAAACCCGTACTTTTCAGCTCAGCACAAGTAGGGCAAAGGCAAATTAGGCAAGAGTATAAGGCATCATGACAATTTCATTCATTAGAAACACAAGAGAACGAGATGTAAACAAATGGTAACATGTGAGTCACATAATGCGAAACATGAGTTGAAACGTAAACAAATCATGAACTCATTACCCATCAATTGTATACATGTAGGAAGAATAAGAAAAAGGGAACAGGAGGCCCAGCCGGCGGAGCACCGGCTGTCGCCCTACCGGCCTGGCACCACAGACCCAAACAGATTTTGGAGAATCATATCAGAAACCTCTCAGCCGGCAGTGGCCCGACAGCCGATCCACCGGCTGAGGACACAAGTCAACATTAAAACTAAAACCAACTTACAGTGGCAACCCAGCCGGTCATGGCCACCGGCGGCCAGTCACCCGGCTGGGGGACACACCACCAACACAAAATACATCCAACTTACTGGAACCTCCCAGCCGGTTTGTGGACCGGAAGCCGGTCCACCGGCTGGGGACAACACCTACATGTCTAAATATCACGAAATTTAAACAACTTACTGAAACTTCTCAGCCGGTAGGGGTGCCGGCGGCCGGTCCCCCGGCTGGAACACATTGCTCACGAAAACTCAACATAAAACCATACATCATGTTTTCGACTCGGAATTTAGGCATGTTCTTGAGACGGGAAGCACATATAAAGCGAAAAATCAGCATGTTATACATTCCAACATCCAATACACTCAACTTTCATAGCCAATCCATCACAATTTCATGAATTTCGATTTAATGAACATCAAACATGTAAAAGATGACATCTTTATCCAATCTAAACATGAACTCAACAACCTATCCATCATTCACATAAGATGAACACACTAATTCATAAATGAAGCATTAAATACACCAAAGCATGTAAATTTATTAACTTTAACATGTAAACATCACATTTAATACAATTAAACACAAAATTCAATTGTAATGTCGAGTAACCTATCACCGTTACCTTTTAGCTCTTCAATCTTCAATGGAATCGTCAACCACGTAGCTATCCTCCTCCGGGTCTTCTAAGTTCTCACCTAAACACAAAACTGAAAGGTTAGTTGGAGAATTAACCAACCTAGTGAACCCTAGAATTTCGAAAATAAGATGAAAAGGGGGGGGGGGGGGGGGAATGTTGCCTTTCTTACTTACAAAGATGAAGAAACGAGAAAAGGTGAAGAACGGCGCGAAAATCACTTGAATTGGTTGAGAATTGAGGAAGTTATGGTGTTTTGAAGTTTGAGAAAATATGGGTGTTTTAATGGTGATGAAGGTTATGAGAGAATGCTGAGAATTAGAGGAAGAAGGAGATATTATGAGGGTTTTTGAGTGAAGAAAGTAGAATATGGGTCCTTATAAAAGTCTAGGCCCATAACAACTCAAAATGAGTCGAAATTGGCTTAAAATACGTCTTAAGGCTATCATACACTCAAGACGGACAATAATATTATCTTTATACATTTTATACTAACAAAAATATATATTTTTACTCAAAAATAAGATTTAAATATAATTTGTCTTAATTAAAATATTAAATTACCTTTTAGACTATTAATAAAATTGCGGGTGTTACATATGTGATGGGCATTCCGTCACAAAAAGTCAACTTTTGCGGCCGATAGTCTGTCACAAATATTGACTTTTGTGACGAAAAGCCCGAAACATAACTTAACTTTCTAATGACCAGGAGGAAGGTATGTAACAGACTTTCCGTCAAAAAAGTCAATATTTGTGACAAACTATCCGTCGCAAAAGTTGACTTTATATTGACTTTAGGTTTGACCTAGAAAAAGTTCAGTGTGGAGGGGCTACCCTGTCATATGTCTATCGCATATTCACTTTTGTGACGGATTTCTGTCACAAAAGCGCTTTTTGTGACCATACATTGTGACAGTCGATTTTGACTGGTAATCCATCATTTAACTATACTCAAAACAACAAAAATTGAATTGATTTATCCAACCCTAAATCAATTTCTTTCGGTTACTCATCATTTATGTCCGATAGAGAGGTGGGTGGGTGATCCGTTGGAGGAGCGTTAGTGGGTCCGGTGGAGGGTGGAGGAACGTTGGCAGGTCCGGTGGTGGGGGCTGGGCGGAAGCGTAACGTATTGTATAATATTTTTTTCTTCAGTTTTTTACAAGAGAAAGGGGGAGATGAAAATTGAAAATAAAAGATATAGAATGGTCAACAACGTATTTAATGAGTAAAACGTCTACTCTGTTAAGTTTCTTTTACTATCTTGGCAAAAGAAAGTCAAAATTAGTTGCTATTTAAAATAGGGAAGATAGCATAGTTATATTATAAAGTTACTAGAAGACTACGTCAGTAATAATTAGTATGTGAGTGCATACGAGCATCCGCGAAGGTGAGATCTTTCATATTTTTTCTTTCTTTTTCTCATTCGTGCACTTCATTTTTTCCCTCACTTTTTCATTTACATTTCCCAATTTATATCTACATCTGTGCATCAATGAGGCTCCCCAACAATATTAATTTACACCTAAAAGTTTGGGAACCTCCCCTAAAGTATACAAATTTACCCTTATTTTTTCTTTGGGAACCTTCCCTAAAAACAGTAGAACCTCATATTTTGGGAAGGTAGATGCAATGGTGAGGTTCACCATTTGATGAGAGAGGGCACATTTAGGAAGATATGTATTCCACTTTGCGGATGCTGTGAAGACAAGAATTGGGGCCGCAAATGGTAACAGATCCCGAATCATCTAGATAAGCCTTCCCTGCTGAATGAAGAGACTACTTTTCTGGAAGGTCAAGTTTGGTCCAACTCATGAATATATCGGAAAGTGACTTGATGCTTAATTCCACTCTCCTTACTTGTAAACCATGTTATATTAGCTTTTGGTTGATTCATATCTTAACTATATTAGGATGACATGCTTTCTTATTCTTTATCTAAATTCGCGTTTAAGTATTTTGTAAAATCGTTTCGCAATTAAATATTCCAAAATTATTAAAAAAATACTTTATACTTGATTTTATCTAAGGCTCTCTTCACTTAAAACCTTTTAATTTATTTTTATTTTCACCTTTATTTTAATCGGATGTGAGAGTCGTTTTAAGTTAAGATGCTCTTGAATAAGAGATTGTGAATACTTTAATATCTCTCTCACCCAAGTTAAGTTATTTTAGTGGCGTTAATTAAGCAAAGTAACACTTAAATTTTTCTATAATTGTTTAAAACCGTTTCATACGTATGTTGATTCCGTAATGGCTTGAGCCTTAAATCAAAGGAACCTTATCAAGTCAATTCATATAAGTGAATAATTTTCCCAAATATTGGGAAGATTAGTCTTCTTACAAAATTTGAAAAAAATAACATTATTTATAAGGTTATATTGAATTCATCCCTAGTAAGTCTGCTCGCCATAATTATATGATGTTCCGTTAGATTTTTCGCGCTTTTCTAGAAGACACTTTGACCACGTTTATTTGCCATTTTATATTATTTTTATAAAAAAAAATTATGAAACATTTATGGGTAACAAATGCAAATAACTCAGAGTGTTTACGGTCAAAGTTTACAAACTTTGACCTTAAAAAGTCAAATGAAAACGTCATGTAATTACGGAGCTATGGAGTAAATATGATGGGATATATATATATATGTGTACATTATCTCATTTTCAAGCTCAAAAAACATCAGCATGACTCGGGCGGCAAGTGACATATCTAAGGTAATTAGTGTAAATGGTCATTACGTTGAACAAATTCATTAGTGTCTTGGATAAATCACTTCCGGACTCACGAGGCAGAGTATTGAGATATTAGACAACTAATTAAACTCCAATTATTAGATATCTCAAAAATGATTTAAAAAACAAAATACATAAAACTAGCTATCTCCTTTGATTATCTACTGGAAGGTCTACTATTACTAAAATCCCAAATTCTCATTGAAGACGGACACTATCCGTCACAAGCTGAAAACAGATAGTTCCCCTCTCACAATATGCAAGTGACACTATCTATGAGGTCCTCCATTTCCCCCCACTTGCCCTCCCACTTGCCTTATTGTGAGATGGACACTATCCGTCTTCAGCTTGTGACGGATAAGTGCTTCTTCAATTAGCTAATTAGCAGCTTCTAAGAGTGTAAGGATACGTTTTAGCATTGAGATAGAGATACGGACATGTTCATCGTATATATACTTTGTGTTACGGGGAGGGGATGTTGTCATGATATTAATTAAGAGTATATTAGAAGCAAAACAAAAGTATTAAGAAGTGAACTTTATTTGAGCTTAAACAAAGTATTAAAAAATGAACTTTCTTATCCCTTGTAACACGTTTGAACATGTTAGTAAGAAAAGATCAAGTTGAAATTAAGACGAAAGGAGTACTCCGTATAATTTTGTTGTTAGGTTTGCTTGATCATAATACTTCTATTTATATTTTGATTTGTATTAATATAGCAATCATTTCAGTAGTTGGAGTACTCCGTATATATTCAAAGAAATCGGAGGAACTGGATGATAAATTAAGTAAATCAAAACCGTTGAAATTAAGTAACGGTGTCATTAATTTTCACTACAACAATGACTAGTGACTACGAGTGGCTTGCCCATGCGTTGCACAAATTCTTAAATAGTTGACTTATAAATGTATGATATGTATTATGTAAAGATGTTTTACTTTTTATTATATAAAGGTGTGTCAGTCTTAGTTATCAAATAAATCCTATGTGAGTTGAGTGTATTATTTCATATAAGAGACCACAAATTACATGGATATAAGGTGAATGAACTCAATCTAATAGAATCCTTTTATAATATGCATCTCATATTAATTCGTGCAATGTTCCAAATTGTTTGGAATGAATGGAGTAATGTTCGTGATCAATATAAATCATCTTTCTTATGTTAAAACATGACATAATATCGCATTGAACTTATCGTCGTATCGTTTTTCAGGGGTTTCATTTCAGTGAAAAGAAACAAAAAAAATAGATTACTTCTAAATGCTAGTTATCAAATAAATCTCATGTGAGTTGAGTGTATTATTTCATATAAGMGCACTAATTTTAAAGATCAATTAATTATTACAATTTTGAATAGAACTTGAAGAACCTAATTAAATAGTATAGGTTAATATCAATATATTGATTTAATAATTAATTAATTATTTACAATTTTGAATAAAATTTGAAGAGCCTAATTAAATAATATATGTTAATACTAATATATTGATTTAATAATTTAGGTAGTTTAAAAAAGTTGGAGACTACCACGTCGTTCGAAAAAAGCCTCAAATATATATTTATATTGATTGATTCGAGCGACTAAATATGTCGACTGAAAACAGTCGCCAAAACAATATTGGCGATTGAAAATGGTTGCCCAGAACCAGTCGCAGGCCTTAGCCGCCAAATGGAAATCCGACGACTGATTTCAGTCAACAAATTAGCAAAATGGCGACTGTCAGTAGTCGCCAAAATGGTGACTGATAATCAAGGTAGTCGCCAAATTGGCGACTAAAATCAATCGACTTATGTTGACTTTTTCTTGTGACGAGGGAATCCACAGCCATTATCTTCGGTGCGCATTGGATAAACCACGAATATACGTGATAGCCTGCAAACCACGTAAAGCAGGTAAGCCATCCGAGAGTGGCAGACTCAAAATTTAAAATAAATGCATAGACTCAAGTCATAAATACTCCACAAAAATACTTTTGAGGAGGCTTAAACATAAATATTTTAAAATTTCACCCAAATTTTATTCGATATTACTTATTAGCTAGTCAATAGATAGGATCATATATAACATCGAAAGTATACGGAGAATGTATGCATACAATGGAGATAATTGCGGCGTGCATGTCCACGTACAATGCATATACTTTTAATTTTAGGTCGTGCATGTCCACGTACAATGTATAAGAAAGAAAGTATGGTTAGGAATGAAGTAATTAATTAGTAGTACTTTTAATTTTAGGTCGTCCCACCTCAATAAAATAAAATCACTTGTTTCGGAAGCCATGTAAATTAGTATTTGTCTATGTACGTGCTTGTTTTATTTGAATTTTTTGTCAATTTTAGTGTGCTCTCTTTTCAGATGAGTAAGTATACACTAAACTTATTATTTTCACTACTTTATTATTTTATACGGCTAAAGTGCTTTTCCATTCAATAAATTTCAGATTTTTATATTTACTGCTACAGTGCATAATTCGGAGTAATTGAAGTTGGTTTGATTTTTATAGATTTGTATTTGTCCGTTTTAATATCGGTTGTAGTCTTGTAGTCTTGTAGATGTATGTTTTATTATTATTAATAAAATCGGAATTACTTTTTCACATACGAACTTTTACTCTTTCACATACACTTTTACATAAAGTTTCCATATCATACCCTTTTCCTAAACCAAACCTAATCAAATTTACTCTTTTCCCTAATATCAAATTTAATTGTTCTAACAAATTGAATAATGGATTACAATTCTCAAATTTAATTGTTCTAACAAATTGAATAATGGATTACAATTCTCCAATTAGTGAATCAATTTTGTTGTTTGACAATTATTAATATCTTTTGTTGAAATTATTAGGGTTATGTTAATTAGGGAAATTAATTGTTTATCAATTTTTATCAACAAAGGTCTGGTTGTTTGGGGTGGTTGACGGTCTCGGCGTTGGACGGTGATTACGGGTGGTGCTCGGCGTTAAGGGGTGGTGCGCAGCGTTAGGGGTTGGTGTTTAAGGGTGATGTTTGAGGGTGGTGCGTGAGGGTAGTTGCCGCATTGGTGATGCGTCTGGCTGTCTGGACGTGGAGGCTAGGGACGGTGGCTTGTGGTGGTCGGCTGGGAATAGGGTGATGGTGGTTAGGTGGGGTGAGGTGGTATCTGTGGTGTTGTTGGTGCTTGGTGCGTGTGTTGTACTTGTCTGCATTGTTTTTTTTTTTTAAATCATGATTAGTTCGGAGCAATGTCGGACGGCGACAAGACTGACTAGAACAAGAGGGTGTTGAACGGTGGTGGTGTTGGTGGTGAAGAGAGATGAGGAAAGGGAGAAAACAAATTAATTGGGCGTGGGAATGAAAAAAATGATAAGGATAAAATTGTAAAAATTGTATGTGAAAGAGTAAAATCCGTATGTGAAAAAGCACGCCCCAATAAAATTAACCTTCTTTTTATGTAAACAAAAGCTTTGTATTTTGATCGGAACTTTTGTGTCACTTAGTTAGTGCGTAGGCACCATTAAGCCCTGATCTTTTCAACATGTTTTAGCTTATTTTAATTCAACTCAACTCATTTTAATATTTCAGCTTATTTTAACTTTACTAAATTCAACCCACTTTATTTCAATTTAATTTTATTTAGCTCAAATCAGTTTAATTTAACTTCAGTCAACCCGAAAAGCAGGCTTACGCTAAAACACCTTGCCTAGTGAAAGAGTTGATGCGTATGATTCCGTGAGTTTCGGCGTGTAAATATCACATCAGGGAGTGTGATATGACATCCCTCTCTTGAGCAGCCGCATCGCTTATGACGTGTCAATCACATCCCACCGTCGACTTGTAGAATATTTTTTCAGCATTTTTGTCGTCCATCATATTTTGTTTACTTGTATACCTTTACGAGTAGTCAAATGACCGATTGCTAAAAGAAAGCAAGGGCTTGTTTGGTTGACATAGGGGAATTAAAGTTCCCGAGAACTTCAAGTTCACATGAATTTCCAATTTATGTGAATTTCCAAAAAGTGTTTGGTTTGCATGTGGGAAGTTAATTCATGTGGAAACTTCTAATGACCAATGGGGGCTTGGTGAGTGACTTCCCACATAATGGAAAAAGTAGATTCATGTGGGAAGTTCTACTTCCCATGATTTTGGCAACCAAACAACATCATGTTTTTACACTTCCTAGGAAGTTTAAGATCCAATGATTTTAATGGGCAATCAAACAAACCCTAAGTTTCTATTAAGATAGAAGTACCCGTCTTAATATTAAAATGGGTAAAATATTATACTACTTAATGACCCATCTACTTTTTCATGTTGTCCTTTTTTGTTGGGTCAAATAAAGCGTATGATCAGTACAATATAGAAGAAAGGAGATTCAAAATTATGATCTATTATCACAAATTTCACGATATCTCAGTTTTAACCATTTGACTAATTTCTTCGGTATTTAGTTGTCTTTTTTAATGAGCTTTGATAATGATTGTGTGATTATTCACATTTTTTTGTTCAAATGATATTCACGCTAGAATAGTATAAATGTATACTACTTCATATAATATATTATAGAGTGTTAAGTTTATTTGACAATTCCTATAACTGACGAAGAATAATGCTATGTATGTTCATATACAATATATACGGTGATTGGAGAATATTATTGGTTTACCTTTTTTTTAGATACGGCTTGAGTGGAGAATATAACGGAATATTTCTAACACGACCCTTTTAGAATGGATGACCTTTTGGTTAGTATGGTCTTGGAAAATAGTAAATGAAAACGCATTAGGTATCACAAAGAAGGATTTGGGTTTTATGGTAGCCTTCTAAATTTAGGATTCAGTTTATTGAGTGTGATGCTCAGTTTGTCCATATGAGGTTGGACTCTGACTAGCAAGATAATTCCTCTGTGGCACAAACTCAGAGGTTTTACTAATCAGATTAGAGGGCCTTGCGTTATAGAGGTGATTTTAATTGTGTGCTCTCTCATAGTGAAAGGTGTTGAGGTAATACAAGTCAAGATGAAATTGATGATTTTATGAGTTATGTTGAGGATTGTGAAATGCTGGATATTCAGGCCATAGACTCCTACTACATCTGGAATAACAAACAGAAGCCTGAGGACAGAACCTACAGTAGGCTAGACAAATTCATGGCCAATAAGGCTTGGTCTGATCTTTTTCCTGATCTATATGCTCATTTTCTACCTGAAGGTCTTTTAGATCGTACCCCATATGCATGCATTGTGGAGAGTAATAAGTAGGCCAAGAATCCTAGAAGTTTCAAGTACTTTAATATGTGGGGTAAATCTGACCTATTTATTCCAATTTTTTAGGATATTTGGAAGATGAGGATTGATGGTATCATTATGTTTTCAAGTGGTTAAAAAACAAAAAGCCTTAAAGTCTAAATTAAAAATGTTGAATAAGGATAGATATTCAGACATTGAAAACAGGACCAACTTGCTCCAGCTTCATGTTTCTAAGCTACAGGAGGAATTGGAAGTGAATGCAAATGACTCTGCAAAGGTGACAAAGGAGTTTAAGATGTCTCAGGAGCATAAAAAGTTAACGGCTGTCAGAGATAGTTTTCTCGCTCAGAAGGCCAAATCCCATTGGATCAGCGAAGAGGATGCCAACAATGTTTAGAGAAAGAAAAATAGAGTTGTTATGATTGAGGATAAAATGGGGAATATTTGCAACATTAATGATAAGATTCAAAATGCTTTATTGGATTACAAGAAAAGGGCTTCTTCGCAACAGTACTCCTATCAAGAGACCTATTATTCAGTGTGGCAACAAGTGTACAGACAGCCATGTGCTCTCTTTACTACAACATGTAACCCCTGAAGAGATCAGCCAGGCTATCTTTAGCATTCCTCACACAAAGTCTCCTGGGCCTGATAGTTTTACTAGTAGGTTTTATAAGGATGCTTGAAGTGTGATTGGAGATAAGATGACTAGGACAGTGAAAGATTTCTTTCAACATAAACATCTGCTAAAACAGATAAATTCTACTACTTTGACTTTAATTAATCCCAAAATGTAAGAGGCCTCAGAGTGTGTTGCAATTCAGGCATATAGCTTGTTGTAATGTGATTTACAAGGCCATTTAAAAAGCTTTATGTTCTAGACTTGACAATATTCTAGCAGATATAGTTGGCCAAAATCAGGGAGCCTTCTTCATAAAGGGTAGGAGTATCCTAAAAAATGTCCTCATCATTCAGGATTTGATAAGGTTTTACAATAGGCATTCTGTCTCAGCTAGGTGCATGTTCAAAATAGACTTACAGATATCCTACGATATAATTGAATGGGAGTTTGTCAATCAATTACTCTATACTCTTAAGTTTCCAAGCCACTTTAGGGAGATGATTATGCAGTGTGTCACCACTGCCAATTTTACTCTTTCTCTTAATGGGTAAAACTTGTGCTTCATTTAGGGGACCCTTTTAGCCACCTTCTTATCCTGAGAGATATTTTGTAATACCACATTTTTATGAGCATAGTGAACTCGGTCGAGTAGGTTGTACACAACCGAGTGGGTCATCGAGTATTTTGAGGCAGACTTCTGCTTTGGGTGAACTCGGCCGAGTACGTTGGTCACTCGGTCGAGTTGGGCGTACTCGGTCGAATATGTCCGGTACTCGACCGAGTACCCGGTCTGACGGGTTAATTTCCACGGTTTTGATTAAAATGGTTAGAGAAGTATAAAAGACGCATTAAGCAGTTCTAATCATTTTTAAAACATTTTTCTCAAAACCTAAACTACGTAGCTATATTCTCTAATCATGTTCAACATTCCCAAGGCCAAGGGTGATCAAGTGGGAGTTTTACATCTAATTTTCCGTTTCTATCGCAGTAGTAAGTACTCTTTATGTTGTTTTATTAAATTTTTGTCATAAGTTAAGCAAACCCTAATTTGGGTTGATTTAGGGATTTAAGGGGTATTAGTGAAGGTTTGTGATTAGTGTTATTTGATTATCCTTGTTAGGTGACGAATTCGTAGAGGAGCAATTCTAGCCTTGATTGTTGTACTTGCTTGGATTTGCTAATCAGGAAGGGTTTCCATACTTAGTTCTTCGGTATGATGGGTTATATGTTGATATATTGTATGGTTATCATTGATGTGGTTATTGTGGCATTTTGATTGGAGCCATTGTCGGGAGATGTTCTTCACTCCCATGTTCGCCCCTTGTGGCTCCCGTCACAAGGGGGATATGCACATTAATGATCTGGGTGCGCTCGTTGCGATGAATGCGGCTTTAGGTGGCATGGTTGTGATCTATCACTGGCTGGGGAGGGTTACCTGTTGTGATGGGTATTCTGGCAGGGCTACTCACTGCGGTGTTTAGTTGTGTCCGGGCTGCTGTTCGGACACCGATTGTTGGAGCTGGAGATGGTTGTGTTTATGAAATGTTGTTTGACTTACAATTTTGATTGTCTTGTAATTTATTGTATGGTTGGCTGACCCTTGTTGTTTTTCCAAAATTGCGGTGATCCATTGGGGGATGGTGAGCAGGTGTTTAGCAGGTTGGATGACTGAGCCATGTGTGACTTGGATTAGACGCCGTCGAGTTTATAGTTGATTAGCTTCCGCTGGTTTTGATAGACTATGATGTATTATAGAATTCATTTGTTTTTCTTTCAGTTTTGGAACTTGTAACCATTTTTACTTTACTTCGTTTAATAAGTGTTTCTTTATGGTCTATTTGATGCATATTACCTCGGATAACCGAGATGGTAGCACTCTCCTCTACTAAAGTAGGCCTTGGTAAGGCACTTTGGTAGATAGGGGTGTTACAAAGTGGTATCAGAGTGACGATTTTGGAACCTAAAACCATTGAATAAAATGAACATAGGGTGTCTAAATAAAATGAGCTCGGGTAGGAGTTGTTTGGAGCTGCCGCAAAGGTTTGGGAAACGTCCTAAACAACAAAATTTCCCTCACAACTTCAAGCCTGTCACTACGGGGTGTGTCACAGGAATCATTGCGTGTGTGTTTACTTATATATATGCATGAGTAAAATGGTTGTATGAATACCTTGTGATATGAATTGGTTGGAGAAAGGTGGAAAGTATATGATGTGTTATAATATGGTATAATGTATGATTTGTGTTTAAGTTTTGGCACTTTTGATACGTAGAAACACGTGAATAGGTTGTTTGGTGGTTTATATACGTTGTTGGGAATGTGTAAGAATTGTTAGCATGACTCGACCGAGTGTCGGGAACTCGACCGAGTAAAGGATACTCGACCGAAAGAGGGCATGTGTGATTTCTGGCGGTAGCTACTGGTTTGTGGTCACTCGGCCGAGTATATACGGGGCTCGACCGAGTGCGGCGTACTTGATCGAGGGCGTTAGGTACTCTACCAAATACGTTTATGTGATTTCTGGATCAGATTCTGGTTTGAGGGCACTCGGTCGAGTAGCTCGAGGACTCGACCAAGTGTCCAGTACTCGACCGAGTACTGCTCGGGCAGGCCATCTTTCGTTTTGAGCCGTAGGCTATGTGCTTACGTTTGATTTACTTATTGAAGCTTACGATGTCGCCCAAGAGATCTGAAGCTATGAATTTGGCTGCTAACATGACGGTTGAGGAGATTTCTAGTCTGATTGAGCAAAATGAGGCTCTCAAGAATGCGGGTAAGAACCGGGAGGTGGTCGTGGATGCATCCGCGATAAGAACCGCTATCTCTTGCCATCGCCCCACAACTTAGGAAGGTACCGGCGAGCCTAACATTCTTGATAATTGGATTCGGGAGATGGAAAACATTTTTGAGGTAGTGAACTATCCCGATGATATGAAGGTAGATCAGGCTTCTTTTTACCTAAGGGGCCAAGCTGGAGGATGGTGATTCCGGAAGAAGGCGGGTGTGAGAGAATATTATAAGAACCAGGTAGAGGCAGCGATTCCTTGGAGAGAGTTTAGGGTGGCTATGGGGAATGAATTTGTCCCTGAACATCTCCGGAGCCAGATAAAGGACGAATTTGATTTGTTTGTCATGACGGATGATATGACTGTACAAGAATAGTATATCAAGTTCAACGAGCTTGCACGCTAAGCCGAGGACGTAGAGATGGGACAACAATCTCTTGTTCTCCGCTTTGAGAAAGGTTTGACATTCCAAATCATGGAAAGGTTGTCGGCTGGGGTATTTACCAATCTGAAAGAAGTATATGAGAGGGTAGGGCACGCCGAGCGGTTGGATAACATGTTTAAGGATTCTAAACAAAGAGGGGGAGAGAAGAGGAAATCAGACAATGATGTTGAGAACCAGTCGGGCTACAAGCGGGGTGGATACAGTCAAACTCAGTCATATTATGGGGGACCTGGTTTTGGTGGAGGGTCGCGTTATGGCAGAAGAGGAGGACGGAGTGTTGGAGCCGTGTCCTCCAGTTAGTGCGGATAACGTTATTACACATACACTTGTACGGACAAGTGGGAGCTTGTTGGGGCTGGTGTCCTCTACA
>VHZZ01014444.1:5601-19158 GCA_009801015.1 Silene noctiflora
TCCTCAAACTAATGTAAGGAAATTTCATTTTTATGATCTTATAAGTCATTTTATAAGTATGCATGTACTAGATCTTAAAGAAACTAAATTAACAAATAATTTAGTAGCTAATTAGAAATGTCTAATTAGGAGTCTCGGACCTTCAGGAGAACCTTCAACTCAAGAAGTAACTTCTCAATCATACCCCCAATATAAATGGTGTCCTTTGGACTCTATTGCAACTCCAAACATCCCTTCACAAATAAATTGGCCCAATCCGGGACTCCCTTTCCTTCTGGAGTCATTGCCCAAAGACATTTCAAGTTAGTGATAGAAATTTTGGTGGGCTCGGCTTACGCAAGATAATTGGTGTTTATGTGTCGGCTTAAGAAGCGAAGGACGGGGTGGGTGATGTTGGTATTTTTGATGTTATCATTTCGAGCATCACCCGTGATGGCTAGCCAAAAGGCATTCAACCCGGGTTTGTCAGGAGGGATTGGTTCGGGCTATTTTGTTATGTGAAGGGCTTTTCGAATTTAGTCATGGGTCATGGTGTAGAAGTGTTTGGTAGCTCGGAATTTTATTCCCGGAGTGTGTTCCCTACCCAACTTAACTTCTTCTAGAGTGGAGAAGAACTCAAGTGTGGTGCTCCTCCGTGTGACACAAGACTCATCGATAGATGTTTCCATCCCCACCTTTTTCTAGCATAAGTCTCGTCATGGGTAAAAATCCAACTCTTGAAGGGTATCCGACTCAATGAACTTAGTGACCACGACCGAGGACTTTGAGTCAAATTGTTTAAAAGTTTGCAAAGGTTTTCCCGACAACCTTTCCCTTCCAATGTATTCTTTTTCTTGAGAGCTAGAGGCTCTCTTCTTCCCCTTTGAAGAGGAGGCTTCGGAGGCCTTAGTCTTACCCATTGTAACTCAAAATTCCAAAAAATTACTCAATTTTGACTCAAAAATTTGGTTGGGGACTTTCAACAAATACCTAGTATGCACTAAATTGAGTGAAGTGCTAACTAGTTATTTGACAAAGCAAATTTGCCCCAAAGTGTTTAACAAGTAACAAGAAGCTACGAAAAACAACTGAAAGCAAATAAAACTCGAAATTAAATGCTTAATTCCGAATTTTAAGACAAAAAATTCACAAAGATAAGGGTAAGGTGATTATTATCTCCTTTGAGCCTTGAGAATTGTTGTTTGTTGATGTAGGAACCATGTAAATGTCCAAATGGAGCTCCTATAACAAATTAGGCACCCAAATCTTCACAATCTAGTCAAATTCGAAACCAAGATGAGGAATTTTGAACCACAGTTGTACCAAGTGAACGAGTTCCACGCCCAATTTGATGTAGAAAGACGCTTGTTGATGGAGATGTGAATCTTGAAGCTTGAATCTTTGGATGGATATTTGAAGTGGGAGGAGAGGTTAGGGTTTGAGTTTGATTTGGGGGAGATGAAGATGTAAAGAATTGGGGATGAAATGGGGGAAGTTTCATGGTTGTTTGATGAAATGGGGAGTGTTTAGAAAAATCCGCACGGTGCGGTTTTTGGGGTGTGGGAACCCGCACCGTGCGGTTTTGCCATTTTTTTCGTCTTCAATTCTTCATACTTAGCCAATATTTCCCATTTTTCATGCTCCCTTTCTTCACTCCATCAACTTGAGTTGGTACTCTACAAACTAACACACATTAACCTATTCTAATATGACATTAACGATAATTAACATGCATGCGATTTAAATTAAAAATACAAACAATTGAAAATGCAACGTAATTAACACAATTAATTATGCAAATAAATGAGAAAATTAACCATGAATTACACTAAATGCTAAGGAATTAAGTATGCAAGGGAAAGTAATATTTACAAATGTTTGTCGTTTATTTAACGTCGATGGCTCGACAAAGTTGCTCTTCCCGATCAATCTTCATAAATAGGATCAATGAGGTGTAGTGTTTCCACTTCACCCACTTAAATACCCTCATGACAGGGCTTGAGTTGCCCATTCACTTTGAGAACCTTTCCTGTCTTGAGACATTTGATGGCAATTGCTCCATAAGCATACACTTGGACCACCTCATAAGGTCCCATCCATCATGACCTCAATTTTCCCGAAAATAAGCGGAACCGGCTATGAAAAAGCAAGACTTTTTCCCCCACTTCAAATGTTTTTCGGGAAATCATGTTATCATGCCAAGCTTGGGTCTTTGCCTTATAGATTGCTGCATTTTTATATGCTACATTGCGGATTTCCTCTAGCTCTTGGAGTTGGAGCTTTCTATGCAATCCCGCCTTATCAATTTCGAAACTAAAGGACTTAATAGCCCAATATGCCTTATGTTCGACTTCTACAGAAAAGTGACAAGGCTTCCCAAAGATTAGGCGGTAAGGAGACATACCAATTGGTGTTTTGTATGCCGTCCTGTACGCCCACAAATCATCTTCCAATCTACCACTCCAATCTTCCCTATCGGGGTTGACGGTCTTCTCAAGGATGGCTTTAATATCCCTATTTGAAACCTTGGCTTGGTCGTTGATTTGAGGGTGATAAGCCATAGATACCTTGTGAATAACCCCGTATTTCTTAAGCAAAGCACCAATGACCTTGTAGCAAAAGTGTGTGCCTCGGTCACTAATCAATGCCTTAGGAAATCCAAAGCGGGAAAGGATGTTAGACTTGATAAATTCACTAACGATCTTGGAATCATCGTTTTTGGTGGCTTTAGCCTCCACCCATTTGGAGACATAATCCACTGCCAAGAGAATGTAAGTGTAGCCATTTGAAGCGGGAAACGGCCCCATGAAGTCAATACCCCACACATCAAATATCTCACAATAGAGCATAGGGTTTTGGGGCATTTCTCCTCTTTTTGAAATGTTGCCAATTCGTTGGCATCTATCACATGCTTTCACCAAAGTGTGTGCATCTCGAAAAAGTGTTGGCCAAAAGAAACCACTCTCCAACACTTTCATGGCCGTTTTATTGGCCCCGAAATGGCCACCACAAGCATACTCATGGAAAAATTTGAGAATTAGAATAATTTTGGCATCCGGCACACATCTCCTCACAATTTGATCGGTGCAAAACTTCCATAAGTAAGGGTCATCCCAAACATAGTATTTGGCATCACTCTTAATTTTGTCTTTTTTATTCCCAGTGAAACCCAAGGGAAACTTGTTCAAGACCAAGTAATTCACGATGTGTGCATACCAAGGTTTGGTAGATACCAAGGTGAAAAGGGCTTCATCCGGGAAGGTTTCCTTTATTGCCACCCGTGGTGCCAATGAGGAGTCTTCTAGGACAATTCTCGAAAGGTGATCCACCACCGTGTTGGTAGAGCCCTTCTTATCCTTGATGTCGATGTCAAATTCACTCAATAGCAATACCCAACGCATCAAACACGGTTTGGATTCTCTCTTTGAGGCATGGTGCCTCAAAGCCATATGATCGGTGAAAATGATTGTTTTGGCTCCAAGGATGTAAGAACAGAACTTTTCTAGACCGAATACTACCGCAAGGAACTCCTTTTCGATGGTAGTGTAATTTCATTGAGCTTCATTCATCATGGGAAAAGCATAATGGATGACATGAGGCGCCCTTCCCACCCTTTGGCCTAAAACCGCGCCAAGGGCATAATCACTTGCGTCAGCCATTATTTCAAACGGTTCACTCCAATTGGGTTCTTGAATAATGGTGGCCGCTGACTAACTTCTCCTTGAGCTCATCGAAAGCTCTCTTGAATTCTTCACTGATGATGAATTCACAATCCTGTTAAAGTAGCTTTCATAAAGGTGCGGCGATCTTGAAGAAGTCTTTAATGAAGCGCCAGTAGAACCCAGCGTGACCTAAAAAGGATCTTACTTCACGCACATTATTAGGATATGTCAAGGTGCGAATGGTATCGACCTTGGCCTTATCAACCTCAATCCCCTTAGAGAATATCACATGTCCCAACACTATTCCTTCCTCAACCATGAAATGACACTTCWCATGGTTGAGTACAAGGTTGGTATCAATACATCTTTGAAGGACCCAAGATAAATGACTCAAACAATCATCAAATGTTTCACCATGAACGGTGAAGTCATCCATGAAAACTTCAATAAAATTCTCCACATAATCCGAAAAGCTACTCATCATGAACCTTTGGAACGTTCCCGGTGCATTATAAAGGCCGAATGGCATTTTTCTATACGCAAACGCTCCAAAGGGGCATGTGAAAGTGGTTTTTGTTTGGTCCTCGGGTGCAATTGGGATTTGAAAATAGCCCAAGTAACCATCCATAAAACAATAGTTGGACTTCCCCGCTAACCTTTCCAACATTTGATCCATGAAGGGTAGCGGGAAATGATCTTTTCGGGTTACGGCATTGAGTCTAAGGTAGTCGATGCATACTCTCCACCCGTTTTGAACTCGAGTGGGATTCAAACACCTTTCATGATTTTCGACTATCGTAGGCCTGGACTTCTTCGGGACAACTTGGGTTGAACTAACCCATTGACTATCATAGATGGGATAGATCATACATACATGAAGGAGTTTGACTACCTCCTTGACGACTTCCATCATCAAAGGGTTCAAACGCCTTTGTGGTTGGCGAATGGGTTTAGCTTCATCTTCCAAAAGAATTCGGTGCATACATTGGGTGGGACTAACGCCTTTGATGTCGGCTATTGTACATCCTATTGATTGTTTGTGTTGCTTTAGAACTTAAATGAGGGGCTCTTCTTGCTCAATTGAAAGCTTGCTTGAAATAATTATCGGTAAAGTTTCTTTGTCTCCTAGAAAGGCATACTTCAAGTGGCTTGGCAAGGGCTTCATCTCCACAATAGGGGCCTTGACAATAGAAGGAATGAGTTTTTCCTTTTGTAGCTCCTCTAATAATTTGGAAGAAACGAAGCAGAATGCTTGGGAAGAAGGAAACCCGCACGGTGCGGTTTTTAGGGGAGGAAAATCCGCACGGTGCGGTTTCCTCTCTGCCCTTGTTCTTGCTTCGATTTCTTCCCATTCCTCCATTAATGGTGTCTCCTCCAAATCTTTGATAGTCTCCTGCAAAGTATAAGACAAAGCAAACCCCATATCTTCCCCCACCATCTCGTTAGTCAAAACAACATCTAACGAATCACACTTTCATAATTCATACATGCTTTGGACGACAGGTTCAAAAATTTCTAAAAAGCATCGAGAGGCGGTTTCGCTTGGGTATTTCATTGCTTCGTAAATGTTATACATGATATTTTGACCCTCAAACTCCATGGTGAGACATCCGCTAGACACTTCGATTTTAGTGTTGGAGGTTTTCATAAATGGTCGTCCTAATAAGATCGGGGTGGAGCCCCTCTCGGGTTCCATATCAATGACATAGAAATCGGCGGGAAAAACCATATCCCCCACCTTGACCATTACGTCTTCAACAACGCCTTTAGGATAAATATTAGACCTATCGGCCAAAGAAATGACTACGTTAGTCAATTTCAATGGCCCCAATTTTAGAGACTCGTAAAGGTAATGTGGCAAAACATTAATAGAGGCCCCCAAATCAAGCATGGCTCGTTGATATTCTAACTCGCTGATCTTGCAAGGAATAGTAAACATGCCCGGGTCACCACATTTTTGTGGCAACCGTTTTTGAAACATTGCCGAAACATGTTCACTAGACCTTAACTTTTCATGGCCTTGGCTTTGTTGATCCTCTTAGTAATGCACACTTCTTTCAAAAATTTAGCATGTTTTGGCACACTACTAAGAAGGTCAAGAAGTGTGATGTTTACCTCCACTTTATGAAAGATATCATAAAGGCTTGAAGTCTTCTTGTCCATCACCCTTGTGTCATTTAAATCACTTGGAAAAGGACCTTATGGCTCATATTCCATAAGTGGTTCTTCAATCCTTACTTGCTTGGGTGTAGATGCTTCCCCATGCTCCACTACTACCTCAATTTCATCTTCAATTATATCCTTCATTCATGAACAACCGGAGGGGCTTTTGATTTCTTAGGATCCTTGGGTGCCTTTACCAACTCCCTACCATTCCTCAAGGAAACCGCTTTTGCTTGTTCTATATTGGGTGGAGGAATGGTATGAGAAGGGAGGATCCATCCTTGAGTAGGTTGCTTAGTAAGTGTGCTGAGAATTTGACCCACTTGAGTCTCAAGGTTACCAATTCTAGAATCAGTGAGCCAGTTTTGTTGAAGCATGGCGGTTTGAAACTCTTTGGTATTGGCTTGCAAAGTTTGGTTGTCTTTTTGCATTGCCATTTGGTTCATAGCAAGAGTTTTCATCATGTCTTCTAAGGAATTTTGTGATTGATTTTGATGCGGCTTTTGAAATGAAGAGTTTAATGGTCCTCTTTGGTTTTCATTGCCACCCCACCCCATATTAGGATGAGCTTTCCACCCCTCATTGTAATTATTGGAGTAGGGGTAACATTTCCTATACCCGAAGCATGTACCGCTTCACTTCCTTCCTCCTTATGCAAAGAAGGACACCCGTCGGTGGGGTGGGTTGGATCATTACAAATGCCACAAAACTTCACATGGGAAGTATTCCCATTTTCTTTTTCATGTTCCTTAACCAAGTTGGTAAGAAAATCAACCTTATCTTCTATTGGTTGGGAGTTTTGTCTTGAAGAAGATGCCCCACTTGCTTTCTTAATTCTTCTCCCAAAGTTTCTAGAACTTCCCACTAACCTCTCAATTAAATCATATTCCTCTTGAACCGAATAATACTCAATTCCACCTTGAGTGGAGGCCATAATCATTCTTGCATCCTCTTCAACAAGCCCACCACAAAATTTCAAAAGCAAATCATGATCGGTGTAAGCATGGTAGGGGCAACTAGCAAGCAATTGTTTGACCCTCTCCCAATATTCATACAAGTTTTCCCCATCCATTTGCTCCACATTTCTTATCTCCTTTTTAAGTTGTGAGGAAAGGCTAGCGGGAAAATATTTTTCCAAGAAGGCTTTCTTCATATGGTTCCATGTGGTGATGTTACCCGTTGGAAGATAGTAGAGCCAATCACTTGCCGCATCCTTTAATGAAAAAGGAAAGGCTCTTAGTTGGAGTTGCTCATCGGTGACTCCATTAGGTTTCATGTTAGAGCAAACCACATGGAACTTGTTTAAGTGCTTGTTGGGGTCCTCCATACTCGTGCCATGAAATTGTGGCAATTTATGGATAAGTCCGGACTTGACCTCAAAGGTAGCATTCTCCGCTAGAGCCGGAAAAGAAATGCACAAGGGAACTTGAGTGAGATCCGGAGCGGTGAACTCCTTGATGGTGGGTTCCCTTGGTGGTGGATCTTCGGTTTCACGATCACCCATAATGATGTTAAGGTGTTCGGGTTCTATGACAAAAACGGTATTGTTAGAAGAAGAAGAAGAACGAGTGTCTTCTTCTTGATAAGGTTGATTGGGTGGGTTGATTTGTTGAATGACTGGTGGCTCTCTTCTTTATACCACCTCCTAACCAATCAAGAGTTCTTTGGATTTCCGGATTAAGTGGTAGCAAGGGCTCACTAGAGTTTCTAGTATGCACCATACAAAACTCTACACAAGAAAAAACAGTCAAGAAGTTCACAAAAGCAATTCAACCAAAGACAATTTAGCTACTACAAACATAATTTCATGTAATCTTAACACAACTATTCTAAAGACAAAAATAAAAACACTTAGCAAGACCGTTACCCGCTTCCACGGCAATGGCGCCAAAATTTGACACGCCTAAAACGTCGCTATTAAAGGCACACAAATGAACAATTTATATAACACAAAACGTACTAAAACTATAACAAATATAGAAGTAAGCAATGGGATCGATCCCAAGAGAAGGGGTGTTTTGGTTTGGTGTTTAACTTATGTAAGAGAACAATTGTAGCCAATTAACAAACAAATATATAAATAGGGGGGGTTCAAGATAACAATTCAAACAAGTGTAAGTTGTAAGTAAACAAGAAATCAAGCAATAATATGGAAATTTATCAATTTAGAGAGAAACTTAACCCAATCCCAATTAGTGAACCTCTAATGGTCGATCCTTGACACAATCAATCTTAAATTACCAATTTTTACCCTATTATGGAGGGAACCTCCTAAATCTTCTTAATCAATGGATAATGACAAGGAGTTCACACTTAATCACTACCCCAACTTATCATCTAATCGAGTAGAAATCACATACATCAACTAGATTGACAAGAAGATGAAGCATAAAAGATCTAATAGGGGTAATTAAACACAATGAACACAATTAATGCTTAATCACAAGTTAAACCCTTTTCTTATGAGATAAAATAGGAGGAAATCATACTCACTAATCTAAAAACATGTTGATGTAAAGATAGAAATTGCAAGAAAAATACTCTTAACAATTTCAGCAACAAAGAGATTAATGAACTTAATAATGATTAAGTAAACAAGAAAATCACACTTAATAAACTTAACCACAATAAGATGACAAAATCCAACATTAAAACAAAGGGTTAACAATGACAATGATAATTAAAGAAGGATTAAAGTGTCTTACAACCAAAAGATTATACCTTTAGCATTGGATTAAGAAAGGAGATTAGTTCTCCATAATAGATTTACAAACCCAATATTAAGATGATAATTTTTCAAAAATACAAATTAATTGTTCCAAAATGATAATAAGATGATAAATCATGGAAACTTAATGGTAACCATCAATATATTGTCTCAATATAAGGAGGATTAACGGACCTTAAGATAACACAAGCCCGTAATTGCAAAGACGAAATCCCCAGAAAACCCGCACGGTGCGGTTTTCTCCTCTGATAACCTGTACGATGCGTTTTCTGTGCTGGAATCGCTTCTTCAATTTCCACTTTGCTTCTTTCTTTGTATGGTTTCTTCTTTAGTTCTTCGGTGCCTGGTCCTCAGCTTCCCTTGGGACTTCACTTGACCTCTAGCACTTCTCAAAACCTCATTCAAACCTCGATTAAGAACTTATACTCGGAATTGGCAAAAGTGGCATAAATCACACAAAAACTGCTTCCAAATGTTGACTTATTGAGCTCCAAATGCACGAAATGAGAGTAAAAATAAGAGCTCATTAGGACTCGTCCCTGATCAGGGACATGGCCAAGTGGCTTGGAGCTTCTAATTTTGCCTTGGCTAAACTCATATGCTTCCCCAGTGGGCAGGGGTTGTAAACCCGATCAGGAACACAATGAGTACTTTGTTTGGTATGCTTCTTCACGCATTACCATGCATAAACACCAGGTCATGCTCCAAATCAAACACCAGGCTACTACCATGCAGGAAAGGTTCCTTTGGTTTGGGTCATATCTAGCTCGTTCAGGATCGGTTCCGTCACCATTTCAGCTAGTACACTAAACCAATGGCCTGGCCGTGCTGCTTATGCTTAGCCTAATCACCACGCCAAACACCACATATGGTTTGGGTCGTAGCGGCTGGTTATGGGCTGGATTGCTTCACCCTTTCATGCAACATCTCTTCAGTGCAAATCCCGTCACAATATAGGATGGAACGTGAGCATAAAACACGAGCACAAGATCATCGCAACTCCATTATGTAACACCAGCGTGATTCCAATTAACTTGTAACTTTGTCTTTATAATTGCATAGAAACCCAACTTCATATGGGAATGTAATCTTCGTCCTAACTAGCACCAATATGGTACAATCCCGTTTTCATTTGAGCATATATATGATAGAATTTTATTCAAGCATTGTAACTCCGTCGTATTTATTCATGTGAGTTCATATTTACTTGAAATTCGCTCTCCTTGAATCGGGACTTGTAAATTCATTTGACCCGCCATATTTGGTTCCATTACTCGTATTATTAGCTTCGCCAAACTCGGAATTCTCTTTAATTATAGGAAAAAGATGGGAAATCGCTTTAATTCCTACAAATAATCAATAAACATAAGACACAAATGAAAATAATTAATAAACACAAGACACAAATAAGTGTATCAGGTTTTAGGAAAAACAAATATTAGACTCGACTCGGACAAAGACACAAATGCGAATTCTGACTTGTAATTGTCAAACTCATTTTCGAACTTTTCTCTTTTCAAGAGTCGACTCAAATGTGACTCGGGTTCAGGAATCGACAGAGCTTCGATGCTATTTGTAAATCGGCAGAGGTTTCACTCTAACTATCGACTCGACATGCAAATGGACTAGACCATATTGGACATGAAAATGAACATTGTGGTTCATTTGTACAATGTTGAATTGAATGGGTTCGGGTCTTCGACTCAAACGGGATTGACATGTACTTGGATGAACTTGACTTAGGCTTAACCTATGAACTTGATGACAAACCAAGAACCATAAAATGAACCACATGGTTCATCTGTGAGGGGTCAACTGTTAATAAGGTGCATGACTCGGGTTTTCGACCCTACATGGACTATAGCTCAACTCATATATTTGACCATTGACTCAAACGTGACTCAATGTCAGAATTAGACCCAGGAAATGAGGTAAGTGGCTCATTTGAAAAGGGTCTCACGTGGGAGAGGGGGTCTTAGACCTAACAAGGACTATGACTCGACTCAAACTAACTTCATGACTTAGACTTGACACCGACCCGGTGTGACTAACCCTTGATTAAATAAAAAATGGTCCATGGGCTCATGAAAAACGCCTAGAATGTCCTAGTAGATGTTTTTTTGGGTTTGACTCTGACCAATTAGCCGACATGCATGACTTGGACCCAAGAGTGAGCTAGGGTAACCCAACTAAGTCGTGTTCTAGACCAAACATGGTTCACATAAGCCTTAGAAAAGGCTAGACATGATTAACATAGACAACCATAAGCCTAACTAGGCTAAATCGAACCAAACTGACTTAAACTCTATTCTAGGTTTGGGTTAGGTTCGGAACATGGTTTATTTGAATTTTGTAATTGAAAAATGAGCTTTCGAATGGGAAGCATGTCGACTTATAAAAGGCTTATTTTTGGTCAAAAATTCTAATCCTATTCGCAGCATTTCGCTTCGAAAATGATCTTTTTTCAAAAGAGGTAAGTTCAAAGGTTGGGGAATGAAAATACGATTTGGATTTTTTGAAAAAAGGTTAGAATGGACTCACAATTCTTGAAAAAAAAGACCTAAGGGCCGAAAGTGTTTTTAAAAAAAAACGTGACAATTTTTTTCTAAAAAAAAAGGGAAAAAGAGTTTTCGACATGGGATTCACGTAGCAATTAGTCATTCGCATACTAGGGATGCAATGCATGAGCCTAGACTCTTCTAAGTCTTAGTCGGTCCTCTAAAAGGGTTAATACCAATGATCCCACATTGTTAGGGAAATGAAAACCCACCATAAGCACTGTGCAAAATGGCGAGTAAGCACTTGCTAATCTCGGCGGAACCACCTTGATATTTAAATCGGGCATAATGAACATCATTTTCCTATCTTGAGATCGACCTAAGAGGGTAAATGGTCTGAATCCTATAGTCTCATTAGGATTTATGCATGATAAGCATAAAAAAAATAAGATAGATAAACCTAATAGCCATCGTTTCCCCTTTCAATTTTCACTGTCCCTAACGGAGTCACCAAATTGTGGACAAGAGAAATTCATCCACGCGATGTTTCTTTTCAAAAAACATTTTCTTTTAGAGTCCCTACTAAATTTTAGTAAAATTTAGAAAACCGATTTAAAAAAATGAGTTCGTGTGAGAGTACGTGTTAGGAAGTTCGTTAAATAAAACACTCAACCCTGCTCGTTGCAATAACGGCCTCTACTAATGGACTATGATGACTATTTGGCTATGTATCGCATGTGAAGAATGCAATCATTAAATTAAACCCTAGCATATGAATCCCATTATAATCGTTTAATGCAATTAACTTCGTCGAAGTATTTTAGCATGTGAGTTCATTTAAACTAACTAGTATAAACAAACAAAGAAAAGAGATATTCTTACTCTTGGCATAAGATAGACTAACAAACATTAGTGGTTAGTTTACAATTACAATTGCAGTAAAAACCCAACAAAAAAGCAAGCAATTGGTAATCAAGCATCCTAATCATGAATACTAACACAAATTGGTCCAAACATGCCAATTGAGCAATTATTTCATACTCCCTCTTATTCCGGATAATCTTCCCCATTCGGCATTGGCACAAAATTTAAGAGTTTGATTAAAATAAGCATAAAGTATTGTTGTGGAGTGAGGTGATTGGAGAGAGGGAAGGTATTGTGGGGTATTGTTGTGAGTGAGGTGATTAAAATAAACATAAAGTATGGGTATTGTTGTGGGGTGAGGTGATTAAAATAAGTATAAAAATTTACCAAAAGAGGAAATAGGGAAGGTGTTGTGAATAGACGATAAAGGAAATATGGAAGGTTATTTAGAATAAGAGAGTAATTAAGCAATCAAAACACGTGAATATGCAACATAGGACTATTCTAATTCATATCGAAGCATATATAGAAACGTGACCAACATGATAGGTAAACAATTAATCGACAAATCATCACAATCATATCAAACATACAATTTACTTGATCAAATTGTAAGCAAATAAACTAAACATGCCATAAATCATTCCTAGATCAATTCTACACCTACTATGCATGCAAAACACACGTGACATTCATGCTTAATGAGATTTGCTAACATATGACATAATTGACTATGTCATAATCAAAATTGCTAGACCAAACAAACATGTGATCAAATCCAATCCAAATTAAATCAGTACAATCATGCATAAACTTAATTAGAACATCAATTGCATCATAAACTTATCAAAGACCTCATCTTTAATCCATAAACATGCTAAAGTTGTAGATCTAATCATGTCATCAATCGAATTAAACAATATCCATGCCTAAATAACAATAATCATACGACATACATACAAAACATGACATGAAAGATCGAGTCTAATGCCTATCAGAATACAAAGCAAACACAAACAAAAGGCATACATCGACCATAAACAATAAAATTCCCATCCTCGTCCAAAATTATCACAATCATTATTACGTTCGCAAAATAAACATACTAATACGATAAATAAAAATAATAAATAGTAAAGCAATAAAAGGAAATAATTAAAAGGGAGAAAGGTGGAGTTTTAATGCAACCTCAACCTACATGTATCGTTAACACCGTTTTGGGTCATAATCGAATGTAGATTTTACCTCGAGGGGTCGTCATCAATGAAAGTTGAATACTTGAACACGGTTTTGAAAATTAAATTGCGAATTCTCACCGTTTTGTGCTTCGCACGCGGCAGTTTTGAAAGCTTGATTGTGAAGTCGTTTCTCGACGGTTTTTATCCGAAATATGCTTCGGAATCGTAGAAGAGTGAACTTTTGAATTGTAGAAATAAATATAGACAAAAATGATGGATTATGGATGAAAAACAAGAACGAAAAATGGCTGCTCAAAACCGGAAGAAACGTGATGAAAAGAGCAGATTAACGCTCGAATCATCACCTGGCTTCGTATGTAAGTATTAGGGTTGTTTTCTGGGTATGAGAGGATGTTCCTAAGGCTTTGTAAGAGTTTTTTCACGTGGAAATTGTTTGGATTCATTAATCTCAAAAGTACTTATAT
>VHZZ01014453.1:8636-23698 GCA_009801015.1 Silene noctiflora
CAGGCCCTTTGGCTCTTATTTCCTCGATTTCCGCGCCAATTCCTGCAAGGCGAGACGGGTAGTCATAGTACGGGAAATAGGGGGACAAAATGCACGTAAGGGCACGTAAATTCGCGCGAATCGGGCCAAAAATAGGAAGAGAAGAATAAGGAAAGAAGACTAAATCAAGTACTTATCAGACACCAAGAAACGCAAGCCCTCCTTCTCCACGTCATTAGTGAGGGCACCTCAAGTGGGGCCCTATGACACATGTTATAAACTCGATTTGCTAATGGTTCAATGACCTCAAGATAATAGCAAAAATTCAAATCATTGAGTTTCTTCATGGTCTCATATATAAACATTATATTTCAAGGTTTTCCCTTCAAATTCCATGGTCAATCCCCCATCATACATGTCAAGTTTAGTCTTTGAGGTTCTCATAAATGGTCTACTAAGCAACAATGGGGTGGCATTAGAATCCGGCTCCATGTCTAGGACATAGAAGTCGGACGGGAATACAAATTTATCCACTTCCACTAACACATCCTCAACTAAACCCTTTGGTTGGATGGTTGATCGATCGGCTAATTTAATAACTACATCGGTCTTGGATAGAGAAGGTAGCTCTAGGGTCTCATATATGGAATGAGACATCACGTTGATAAAGGACCCTGAGTCTAGCATAGCCCTAGCAAAGGTCTTTCCTCCAATGGAGCACGGTATAGTTAGCATGCCCGAATCATCACATTTTTTTGGAAGAGSTTTCTTGAAAATTGCCGAGACATGCCTACTAACCGTGACTTTTTGAGCTCCTTTTCTCGACTTTCTTTTAGGAGTGCAAAGTTCCTTAAGGAACTTCGCATACCGAGGAACGGATTTAACAAGAGTAAATAGAGGGATGTTGACCTCACATTTCCTAAATGTTTCATAAAGATCRGAGTCTTTATCAAACTTCTTAGGATTTGTGAGGGCATGTGGGAATGGTACCTCCGGTTCAATTTCTTTCATGAGCTCCTCCAATGTCTCTTTTGAAGCCTCCTTTGGTTCCTCCTCAATTTCCCTAGTTGTTTGGGTCTCCACCTCTTTGTCAACTCCTTTGCTTGTTGAAGCTAGGCTTGGTGTCACCTCTAGCTCCTCTTCTACTTCACCCAATCTTTCTCCACTTTCCTTGGACTTGGTATTCCTCTTTTTCTTGGGAGGTGTTTCCAAAGTTCTTCCCTTTCTCAAAGTCATAGCACTAGAATTCTCTCTTGGATGAGGCATTGTGGTTGAGGGAATTGATGAGCTACCCTTTACTTGTGCCTTAGAAAATTCTTGTGCTAATTGCCCAAGTTGAGTTTCTATGTTGGTAAACCTCTTCTCATTCATGGTCTTGTCCTCTTGATGCCTTTTCTCMGCATCCGCTTGACCCTTTAGAAGAGTCTTGAACATATCTTGAGTGGACATCTCCCCTTCACTTTGGGATCTTTGTTGCACATTATTTTGGTTCCCGAAGTTAAAGGGTTTTTGGAAATTAGATCTTTGAAAATTTGAACCTTCTGCACTGGACCCTTGGCCTCTCATGTGATTAAATTGGCCGTTTTGGAAAATTTTGGATTTATCACCTCCCCAACTCAAGAGTGGATTATCTCTAGACCCGATATTATAGGTGTTTCCACTCGGGTCGTAGTGATAGTATCCCCCTCCCGATGGGTTCCTTGAGTTATAGTTCCCGTGGCCCATAGCACTAACATTCTCAACCCCGATCCTTTCTTCAATGGTGATAGGACATGACTCAACGGGGTGAGGACCTTGGCAAAAATTGCACTCCACTTAAGACCCTTTGCTTCCACCAACTTCTTGTTTGTTGGTCATGAAATTTTCTACAAGATTGGTAAGATGATCTACACTCTTTTCAAGCCGGTTATTTGAAGAAGAGGATCCCTCAATCGATGACACATTCCTTGAACCTCTCTCCCTCCTTCCATAGCTTCTAGTACTCACGGCGAGCCTCTCAATAATCTCATTTGCTTCTGCCACCGAGTAATTCTCCACACCACCACTAGTAGCGGCGTTTACCATCCTTGCATCTTGGTTAGTGAGCCCCTCACAAAAGTGGACAAGCAAGTCATCTCCACTCAACCCATGATAAGGACAAAGGGCCACTAGCTTCTTAAAACGTTCCCAATATTCATAGAGAGTTTCTCCAACGTCTTGTTCGGCGGTGGTGATGGCCCTTTTGGCGTGATTGTGCCTCGAATCGGGATACAAATTTTCAAGGAACGCCGATTTCATGGATTGCCAAGTGGAAATAGAGCCAGGAGGTAGGTAAAAGAGCCGATCTTTGGCCATATCACATAAAGAAAATGGAAAGGCCCGAAGTTTAAATTGATCTTCCGTGACACCATTCGGGATGACCCCTTCACACATCATATGGAATTCCGAAAGATGGCGGTTTGGATCATTCTCGGCTTGCCCATAGAATTTCGGCAAGTTATGAATGAAGTACCCCTTCAACTCGAAATTTGTATTGGCCCCCATGGGAGGATAAACAATGCACAAAGGTTGTTCATTATAGTTTCTTGCTCTTATCTCCCTAATAGTTCTATTATCATTTGCCATTGTGGGATACTCAACCTCTATTGGCTCAACCTCAATGGGTGGAGGGTGAACCTCAAGTGGTGTAGAAGTATTTGATGTGGATGATTCCGCTTCCCTTTGAGTCCTAGTGTAAAAAGGATTCGAAAACAACCAAGAGTATGCTCCGCTTCCTTCTTGATCCCACTCAAAATTAGTATCTTGGTCTTGAGACCTAGGCATAAGCTACTACACAAACACATGAGAACTTCCACTTACTTGGAAGCAAGTAAACACAAGTAGTGAGAAATGATTATGCAAAGAGACATTAATACAAGTTTTGATTCTCTAAAGATACTAAACAACAATATTAACAACACAAACAAGTTTTAGCCATGTTGCCCTTCCCCGGCAACGACGTCAAAATTTGATAACGATAAATTAGGTCGTCGTAATTACACTAATTACCCTATCAAATTAACAATTTATAAACCAAACTTGACTCTAAGACTATGCACTTAAGAATAGTAATAAAGTGGAAGTAAGGGTCGAACCCAAGAGAAGGGACTAATAAGACTAAAACTTGTAATTAACTAACTAACTAAAACTAACTACCAAGCTAATGACAAACAACCACTAAACAACCAAGTTACTCACAAACAATGATATTCACAATGGGCAACAATGGATGACAAATAAGGAGAATTTTAATATGAAAACTTGATAAAATGATGAAAAATGTAAACTTTGTTTAAGAGGTCAAACAACAAACACTTGATGTGCAACAATCAATATAGAGAAAAACTTGGTGTAACTTGCCCTCAACTAACAACAATGGTAAAAGGTGACTCCTTTTACAACCTTTATACTATCTACCCAACAAACACATCAAGATATTAGCACCATATGAATTAAACCATTTAATAAATGCTCTTCACAACTTAACCAACAACACATTAAACCATGAGAATAGAATAAATCATGAGAATGAAAAACATGCCAAGATGTGTAAGATAGGACCAATATTCATGAGATTAAACCATACAAATGAACAAAGGTTCAAGCTTTCCTATCAACATGTGAAGATTCTAAGCCAAATCAACACATATCAAACTTGCTTCAACAATCTTAAACAATTACTAGAAATCATTCAAGATATACACTAGTTAAGGCAATAAGATGCAAGGGTGATCAAACCAAACAATTCATTCACTTAACATATGAATTTCAACACAAGAAAGCTTAATAGATAACAATAAAGAGATTAAGGAGTCTTACAAACACCAAAGTTGAAAGCTTTGATACAAATTRCACCAAGAAATGGAAGGTTAGCCTTCCATAATCCAAATACAACCCAACAATTAAGGAAATATTAACTTAATTATTACAAGCTTAAACCCCTTGAAAATGAGAGTATTAGGATCTCCCCAAATGTTTCAATTCTAGRGTATTTATATGGGTGCACGAAAACCTAGAATATAATCCATTTAACAAAGCCCAAATACGGATAAAAAAAACGAGAAAACAGAGCAGCGCAGGTGGCGCAGGCGGGGCAGCCTGCCCTGAAGAAGTGGGGCGCAGCCTGCGCCTGTGCTTGGCAGCTCCACTTCAAAAGAATTCAATTCTTGCCTTCAATTTTCCCATTCATTTCTTCCTATCTTCACTCCTTCTTGGTTTGGCTAAAGGTCTTGGCCGGGGTACTTACATCATGTCATGGCAAAGGAAGGATTATCCTTGACTTTTCTTAATCAACTTATCCGGGGCACATTACAAAGCAGGAATAAAAAATGCATAATTTCCTCAACCAAGTCCAAAAGCCAATTATTCAGCAATTACCACTAAGGACCCATATTTAAAGACACAAGGGTGATAAAATCACCCTCTTAGACTGACATATAACTACACTATCAACTACTAAACGCACAAATAAAAAGATAGAAAGGTCATAGCACACGAAACATTACCCAGTGTCTCAAACATCCTGCCTACGTCTGGGAAACGAAATCAGATGATGCAACCAAAACAAAAGACATAAATTAGCATAAAAGTTTTGTAGGAAATTAACTCTAACAAGTAATCATATCAAACTAGGCAAGTAACTTACATGTACAGGCATTGACAAAATCAAAGATTTCTCTCATGTGGTTCTAGCCATGGGAATCCTAGGAATTCAAACACCTCTTTTTCTGTGTTAAAGTGCAAGCTTGCCAATCCTCGTGCGCCCTTGAATATCGATCAAATATACGATGTTAATAATAAGATACTCATGGTGCATGATCCACAACACAACAATGCCAAGAAAACAATAGTTTCGAAAAATCTTACCCGCTTACTGCCTGACCCCGGTGTCGCAGGAAACAGCCCTGTATCATCTAGTCGAAACCCTTTTGATTCTGCTAATATTCTCAACCTACACATAAATATCTATGAGCAATTAATCATCTAGTTACTAGTTTACTACATAATTGGCCTCCCGTAAGGGGGTTTTACCATAAACCATTGAAAAACCATCCCATCAAGGGAATCCATATGGTATATACCTTGTTGACCGGAAAAAAAAAGGGTAATTGGGTCAAGTAGTGCGTGGTTTACAATAACAATAATGTAAGACCGTATTACAGGTACTTGTGCTACTCATAAATACAAGTGCAAATAAGCTCACTCACTAATAATTTTGCATGGAAATCCTTTTTAATGAAGGGTATACTGCAGCCTTAAGGAAAAGATAAACTCTGAAGGATTTCTATGGATTGCATGATCCAGATCCAACAGCATATCCACAGAATACTAGCTCCAAGTTGTAAAAAACCAAATCAATTGAGTACTCTCACCACTGAAAGATCTGTCAAACAACTAGTGATAACTTCCTGTAATTGGGCTGAAGAGTTTACATTAACTAACTCTTTGGCACTCCAACCGACCATGTACATGCCAATATCCAAGCACAAGTGAAATCAGTATTTTTTTTCTTTTCTTTTCAAGCACAAACATAAATACAAGCTAACCCTTGCACACTAATATACATGTACATGGAAACTGGAGAGAATCATCCTAACATGCTTAACTTCTGACAATATCATCTAAAATACATTCGTGTAATAAACCACCCACCAAGATAATGCTCAAAATTCACAGGGTATATGGCTAGCAAGTGCAAGCTTGTTTTCAAGCATTTGTGTATACCTAATTTTAACTTTTCACTGAAAAATGAAGATTCTATGTATAGCGGAGATGGAACTTGATAAATGATACAAGAAAAAGAATCAGTAATCAAGTCACATACCTTCTATTTAGTGTATCATTGCCTGTCCAATGTATCAGTCCAAATGGGTATATATCTTTCGGGAACACCTAAGCAATGCCAAGAGAGCAACCATTTTAGCTTAAGTACAATTATATTTCCAAATGTCTGTTTAATTTCAAGTGGCCTAAATGAAAATAAATATATGGAACTTACAAACTACGAATAAAAAGAGCAAATAGTGATAAACTTCACTATAATACTAAAGGTACCATTCTTGATAACTTCCTCTTGTATTTTGCTTTAAATGAAGTGTCGAAGTGTCATACTTATGTTTGAGTGCCAGCCACGAGTATGCCAGGTCATATGTAGAGTCAGTAACGTCAATCCCACAGAAAAAAATGTTGGATGCAGCAAAAGAAACTTGTGACCTGTACGTACCTTTAAATCTATACGGTGGCGTAGCTCTCGCCCAGAATATGTGCAGAGACCAAAATATGTGTCTACCCCGGAATCAGTGCCCTGCATATATGTTGACACTCGACAACATTACACAGCAATGATTATAACATAGGAAAGCATAAGAACACTAATAATAAGCTAGTATTCTAAAGGTCAATATTATCAAAAAGTGAAGTGCAAAAATATATGAGAACGCTCACAATTTACAGGGGCTGAAATCAAACATCAGATTGAATAAAAGGAAAGACGGTGGTCAGTTCCTTGGTCAGCAATAAGACCCTGTAGAAAAGGTTTAAAAATTTAGTTTACCTCCTCGCTGTGAGTACTGAAGACCAACTCTTCCCTTACAAAATTCATGTCCTTCAAACGCTTGACGAACTTGCCTAGAAAGCCTTTGTGGCTGAAATTTGAGAGCCACAAAGAATTCATTAAAAGCTAGGAGAGTTAAGAGAAGATTACTTGCAATCGTATTATCTACCTCTAGAGGGTGGCTTCTCAGATCAGTTTATGGCAGAGAATATTAATTATGTAGGGATGGCAATTAAACAACAATTGTTTAAGATGTGTACAACAGGATATGTTAGCAAACAGCTCATATTACGACTTATCAGATATCGGTATGACTTATGAATGCGGGAAATTCTTCCTTTTCCATCTATGATTTACTTTCATGGATTTTCATGTCTATCAACAATAGTGTTGCCCAATTAACAGAACAGCAAACTGCTTGGTTTTAGAAAGTTTAACTTAGGCTAGTATGGTTGAGAAATTAGGAAACCAATAACTACAAGTACAATGGAGTGGTACCTTTTCCCACAAAGTAAACCAAACGTAGTTTAATTAAAGAAACGATCTGTCCCCCAGCTCTCCAAAAAAAAAAAAAAAAGAAATAAATATTACCTCTGGCCATCAGGATGAGTAATTACAATATCCATATCTCCGCATGATGATTTTCCACGTCTATAGGATCCACCACACAAAATCACCACCTTCCACATAGTATATGACAAGTGACAAGGTAAGTTAGTAGGCAAACAGACTAGAAATCCAAATTCATAACATACAAAAACCAACCCGGGATAATCTTATGATTCATCACATTGCACTACTTGACCAAAAACCAAGCACAAGACAGTTCACAGTCAAACTTTGGTGGACTTCTAACCTATATTATTCACATTTATCAATCAAAAACATTCTATATATAGCAGAGCATGCGTGCCCATTATGCTTGTTTTGAGGTTCCATTTTCTCATTGATGTTTGAACTTTGAACCCTAAATTAAAACACATATATCTATAGAGTAGGTCTGTTCTCTAAAGATGAATAAAATAAAATCAGACATTAAGGTAAAGCTAAGGGAGGACAACAAGTTTAACATGAGACTGTTCATAGAGCAAGAAGAGCAAACATACGTTTTAAGTTTTGTATATAATCCTGCCGTATTTGGCATAGGATTGACTACAGAATAGTGGGGTAAATTTTGGATCTATGGAGTTGCATTTGATTGATCTTATTATGGGGACCAACACATATTCCTGTTGCAAGTTAATACAAAAGGTTAAATATACTCACTCCAGGCAAAATTTCTTCTCCGACATTTTGCAGTAACTTCTCCATCTCTGCAACCTGGTGATTTGAATAAAGCATTAGATCCTCATAAAACTGATTAGTAAGGAACAGGTAAAATAACTGTTCGAGCACAAAAAGAAACCTCATGTCGTGGAATTCTTGTCTTGATATCATTAAAATATTTTAACCCCAACTTCTGAGCTTTGGTCAGTGATGGCTCATTTTCCAAATCTTCCAGTGTACGCTGTCCTTTTTCATATAGTTTCAGAGCAGTAGCAGGACCAATTCCCCAAACATCCCCAAACAAAGAGATAGTTTTCACCTGTGGAGGTCCACTAGAAATGGTTTGAGCGAACGATAACAATATATTTCCAACAAAAACAGCCTCACGAGATGACATAAAAGGGATAGGAGTGTAGAGCCTCACTTCTAAATATACTACGGGTAGCAAGTGAGAATTTGTGATTTATATTTAGAAATATTGCTTGAGAGTATTAAATTTTCTCAAGGACAATGTGCAAGGTACTCACAGAGTCAGAGGAGAAGCTAAATGTAATAACAACTGTACCAATTTACAGTCCCTCTTAAGGTATTATAAATGGGTTAAAGCAAGAAGCAAGAAGCTGGAAGAACCATAACAATCAGCGTAATGTCACGATGAAGTCTTCCCGTAGCACTAAGACGCATTCGCAAGGTACACTGGAGAGAGCATATTGATATAGGTAAAGCATACGGAGTAAAATAAAACACTTACAAATAGTACAATTAGCAGATGAATACATAAAACGCCTGCTACTATGGCAGAATAATGTTTATAGGAAATTAATCACACAAAAGTCAAGTAACATGATGACGAAACCCATTTAGTCGCCACAAACGTCACATTTTTGTTAACAAAAACAATATTGGGGAGAGTATGAGCACTCGATAACATTTTCATGTGAAGATAATCTTCAATGCCGAACTTTTTATAGCATACTATTACTATAGAGATTGAACAGCTTAATCAGATACCAAGAATATATAATCCAGAAAACCTGATAGCAAATCACCATATGAACTTTAAAAAGAAAAGGCACCTTTTCGTCATTCTCAAAGTGTTCCAGTTTTGATAATTTTCCAGTTGAGATTATCTCCTGTATCTGGAAAAATAACCAACAATCGTATGATTAACCTCTACAACAGTTAGATGAATCCTCGCAAAACATTCTTAAAATTCTATCCATTACTTATTAGTAAGGAACAAGCAACTATGAAACATGTGACCACTGACAAGCACAGTACATCCCACTTCAGCCACTTATGAGTTGTGATCAGGATATCTACAGTCTACAGCCTCTAAATGACGGGTTAGACAAATTTTAGAAAAGAGACATTGTAGAACTATCGATAGAAAATGCAAACGCAACACCCAAACAAGTGCCTCATTCATATGCAAATAAATCAACTTTTACAACTATATAGATTCTTAACATCAAATTCTTTCGGAAATGCTCATAGAATAACAACTATGCAAGGCTCACTTATTGCCCTCAAATTGCATATAGAAAACTATAAAAACAGCAGACAAACAAACAATAAACATTCCCTCTTCATTACATCTGAAACATTAAATGCTCCATTGTTCTCAAGTACTAAAACCAGAATGATGAAAATGACCAAGAAGCATTAAGTAGAAAGTTGCACGCAAGGCAGCATGTCCACATTTCACATGTCGGGTTTAAAACGATTGAATAACAGACCACAAAAGAAATCACTGTTGCACATCATTCATTAGTCAGTGACACTGTAGACTGCAACTTCATTATTTTCGTACCAACTTACATGATCACATAATGACCTTCCGATTGCAGGAAGATGCTTGACCTGATCAGCACTTTCAATTTTAAAAGGCAACTTCTCAATCACAGGTATAGCCTTGTAATAGCTAAATGACCGTCGATCTTCACCTAGTGCTTTTAAAATTGCATCATGAAAATCCTAACGAATCAGTGAGAGAACAGACAAGCTTTCGTAAAATGCTTAAGAATGAGGGCTGCCATACTAAATCTTACCTCTATAAATATCTATGAGCTTTTTGAAGATATCAGTAATGTTCTTATTCAAGTCAGGAGGATTGTACGGCAATTCACTTCCCTGCAAGTCAAAATTCCCAATAAAAGACAAAATATGTGAAGCATTACGACATCTTTTAGGGCTCCCATTTCATCATGTGCCCGCACATTAGCTCTCGGGCCATGTAAATTGTAAAGGAGAAAATAAAAATATTCTCGCTTTGCGCTAAAACTATTGACTGGTAAGTGGTAACTACATTTACTTAAAAGATTACTTTTAGAGGACCTAAGCAAGTACCCCATTTGTTTGGGTCATTCAAACCAACTCGCTACTTTTCCTCTTTCTGTAAAATTGACTGTAAGAAGACAAAAAAAATATATCTCCAGAAGTAAGTGCGTTCCATTGTCAATCCACTTGATTTACATAAACTCTACATCCATTTGACATATATACCCTTCCCACAAGTCCATCTCTTGCAGATTGTGCCAAATGGAAATATAGTAAAATCCAAGTTAATGGAGGAAGTAGTAGAGAAGTATACCAGTACAAAATCAGCTCAACTATAAAAGAGTGTTAAAAAACTTAATCCTTACGCTTTTACCAGAAGCATTGGTGACAAAGGGACTGGTAACATCCGAACTAGATGTGCTACAGAATCCATCATATACCCTGGACGTGATAGATTCTTTTTGCCGTTCGTCATTTGTTGCAGTTCTTCTAATCTCAGCACCGGAATATCTGCCACTTTCCGAGGAAGATCTTGTTGAACCAGAGGAATTTTGAGGAGATGATTTAAATTTTTTATTATGTTGAGCTTCATTGGCACCTATAGAGTTTTCGGAAGCAAGATTAGGTAATTCTCCGCACTTGTGGGAACTTTCTTCACCACCAGGTTCTTCTTTTAGAACGTACAAATCCTCGGATACCTTTTTCCCCAGTCTCAGACTATCTTCTATCCATTGATATAGTAGAATCTTCTGCAAATGGAACCAAAGTCTACCATGAGACTTAAAAGCATGAACACCTAAGCAACTCAAACTGAAGCCTACCACATAGTACCAGACGACAATGATTTAGACTGTTCAACTTAGAAGACAAAGGAAGATAAAGCACACTGAAAGTTATTAGATTCAACCTAATTATTAATACCAATATAGTATCCTAAACCTGAGGAGCAAATGATGCTTAAGTAACATTGTTAATTAATCCCAATGACCAACAGCAAGATAGTAGCAGGCTCAAAATACCTACGAAAGAATACAGGCACCCGGCAATTCAGAAATCAATAATTTCACTAGATAAGTATCTATTCATGTAAATCACACTATTTTCTAACTTATATCATCCTAAAACGCCTATAGTTTCCTTGAATTAACCATAAATGTTCCTAACGTGGAGATATTCTCTTTCAAGGCTTTGTTTACTTAAACTTGGGAATAGGAGCCAGACCATTTTCACAACGATGGCAGTTACTTCATATCACACCTTCGGCCACAATTTTCAAGCTAGCCAAAAATTAACTTTTTCAAGTTCTATGAGAATAAATTCGCATCATACGAGGCACTCCAACAAGTACGATATTTGTGCTCTAAAACTTCCTCATACAAAATTCTCCTAGAGGAAAGTCTAGAAAGCAAATATGTGCAGGACACTCAAAATATTAAATCTAGAAACTTTTATATGAATGAAGTTTCTTCTATCCCGCTACAGACAAGGAATACGAACCATGTTTACTTAATCCATTATATCCCACGACCAGAAGAGCATTATATATCTTTGGCTCCATTGCAAACGGCGTAAGACAACCAATCTTAGAGCTACCAATCAAAGGCCAAAAAGAGATACTCTAAGAAAAAGATACTCCCTCCGTCCTAATCTCACAGAGAATAAACCAGGTAAACAAATGATTGGGACGGAGGAAGTACCTGTTTGTGAAAAAACCAAAGTAAGACATATAAAAGTACTGACCCCTTTAAAGGTTGATAAGCGCTGAGAATCAATATTATGTTGAAGAGCATCCCAATTGATAGCAAAAACGTGGGTGACTCTCTTTGATAAATACTCTTCAATTTTAGCACCCATCTGCTCCAACCTTCGCTTCCAAATCTAACAACAACAATTAATCAGGATTACAGACATAAAATAACCATTTGTTTACATCAAAGTAAATATGGGAAACTTCTTATTTAATTACACTTCCTTAGCCCGGATCATTTGTTTACCTTATTTCTTCTTGGTGAGCATTATTGTAATGAAAGGTAAACAAATGATAGGAACGGGAAAGAAATGTTGAACCTGCAATCTGCGAGCTTGTACGTGGGAATCAACAAAAAAGACATGCATTCCAGAAAACATGCCATCTGAAGAAACTGGAGAAGAGGTCTCCTTTTTGTTCGTCTTCTTGAGTATTTCTGACTTAGGCGCCATTTCTGTGTGTTAGTTTATGTTTATTAGTGACACACACTTTTGTACAGTTTAACGACACCGCTGTTCTGCACTGCAAGTTTCTTCTCCTAGACTGTGGACACTGGAGAATTACCGATTAAATTTGGGCCTTTGGGCTCTCATATCTCTACCGGCAAAAGCCTCAATGAGTCAATGCCACCTAGCAAACGGGTCAAGCGGGCTGAGTTCAAGTCGGGTTGGGTTATTTCGGGTTCGGGTTATTTCCGGATCAACTATTATCAATATCAAGTTATTTGTGGATAATAATCAGTTTGCAACAATAAATAATCGGGTCGGGTCAATTCGGGTTCAGGTCTTGAGTTCGGGCGCCGGGTCATTTTTGTCAGGTCTAATGCCACCCAAGTTATTTAATCAAAAACCGGTCTAATCAAAGATTCTCGCTAGATTAACATCTCCTAGTGATCCTCAATTTATTCATACGTGTGTCAAGGATAAATTTTATCAAAAGCAGTTATTTTTTTTACTTTTATTTATGCTTTAATGGAGTTGGAGAAAGGGAGTCTCTTTGGTCTAATTTGAGGAGAATTGTTGGTGTCATTATTGGGCCATGGGCTTTAGGTGATTTCAACTGTGTTCTAAATGGGAATGAAAAGCTTGAGGGGCTTATGTCAAATGCAGAAGCATATCCTTTTCAAGAATGTTTGGATGCATGTAGTCTCACTAATATGCAAGCAATTAGGGCATACTGTACCTGGAACAATAACCAACCTCCTGAAACTGAGGTATACAATAGGCTTGACAGGTTATTAGTTAATCATGAGTGGTTAGTTAATTTCCCTAAGGCTTTTGCTAATTTTCTCCCAGAGGGAATGTTTGATCATACTCCTTGTCTGGTGAGTGAGTCTCCTACACAAGGCAATAGAAATAGATCTTTCAAGTATTTTAATGTGTGGAGTACTGCACCTGGCTTTTTGGAGTGTGTGGGTAATAGCTGGAGGCAACATGTGTATAACACTAAGATGTACAAGGTAGTTAGAAAGTTAAAAGTATTGAAAATTGAGCCCAGGAAGATAAACAGGGACTATTTTTATGACATTGAGAACTCTGCTGATTTTGCTCATACTAAGCTTATTATGCTACAACAAAAATTAATGCAAAAGTCAGGGGACATTGAACTAAAGAGGCTTGAATACGAGGCTAATCAGGCCTTAATAATACTTCAAGAGGCTAAGGTAAATTTTCTGAGACAACAAGCAAAAGTACATTGGGTGCAGGAAGGGGATGTCAAACTCAGCATATTTTCATGGTGTAATCAAGGCAAGAAGAAATAAACACTTCATAGCTCAGATAAACAATCGTAAAGATCAGTTATGCACAGATGAGAAGAGTATCCAATAGGCCTTTTTGGATTATTATCAGATGTTATTGGGTTCTCAAGAAGCAGTTATCAAAATGAATCATAGAATTGTTCAGATAGGTAAAGTGTGTAATGTAGAATATATTCAGAGTCTACTTGCTCTTGTCACTAAAGATGAAATAATAGATGGTATGTTCCATATTCTAAATGACAAGGCCTCTGGGCTTAATGGTTACTCAAGCAAATTTTTTAATTTAAAGATTCATGGGATATAGCGGGGGGAGATGTAACTGAAGCTATTTCTTCAATATAGACCTATAGCATGTTGTAATGTAATATACAAATGCATATTTAAGCGAAGGAGTTCTTCCTGAGATAACTGCTTCTAATCCGGGGGAAGGGGGGGGGGGGGGGGGGGGGGGGGTTATACAGGGCAGAAATATAATGGAAAATATTCTGATATGTCTGGATTTAATAAGGTTGTACAATAGGAAAACAGTGTCTCCTAGATGCATGCCTCTTCAAAATGGATTTACAAAAAGCACATGACACAATAGAATGGGATTTTCTGAGTCAACTGCTTAAAGCTATGAAGTTTCCCAAACAATTAAGGATTTGGATTAATCAGCGTGTTACTACAGCTATTTATTCTTTGAATCTGAGTGGGAAAATATTTGTTTTTTTTTTCAAAGGCCATAGGGGACTGAGGCAGGGGGATCCTTTATCCCCACTGTTGTTTACTATTTGCATGGATTACTTATCCATACTCCTGCTCTACACCACAGAGGACCCTAAATTCAAGTTCCACCCCTTATGTAAGCCTCTTAGACTCACTCATTTGAAGTTTGCAGATGACCTTCTTTTATTTTGCAAGGGAGATGTCGATGACTCTATTATGATCATGCCGAGAACTTTTGTCACTTTTTCTAAGTCATTCGGTCTTAAAATGAGCAAAAGAAAATCCAATGCTTATTTTAATGGTGTCAAAGAGAACCTAAAAAGTGACATTCTCCAGGTGTCTGGTATGGTAGAAGGAAAGCTTCCTTTCAGGTACTTAGGGGTGCCAATTAAGATTACCAGATTGAATTCTCAAGACTACAGGCCCTTAATAGAAAAATTTATATAAAAAATCAGGGGTTTGGGAGCTAGAAAACTCTCATATGCAGAAAGAATAGTTTTAGTCAAGGCAGTTCTCAAAACTTTTCTTAATTACTGGGCTACCACGTTCATTCTCCCAAGTGGTGTTATAACTAGAATTGAGAAAATATGCAGAAACTTTCTCTGGGATGGGGGAGTTGACTACATGAGGATGTTGGAGAAAAGTGTCCCCGACAATAATGCGATCACAAATTGTCGATCATAGTGATCACATATTTTAAATCTCATATTAAAGAATACATGAGGGAAAGTTATACTTCATAGTCAACTGGT
>VHZZ01014461.1:15868-31455 GCA_009801015.1 Silene noctiflora
AATGTTCTGTTATCGACGTTTGATTATTACTTGCCTCGGGTAACCGAGATGGTAACGCCCTTATCTGTTGAGGAAGGTCTTGTTAAGGCTCCTTGATAGTTGGGGGTGTTACAGTGCCTTCCACCACCCATAAACCCTAATTAATAATGTTATTAAGCATATTAATTTAAGTCAAAATTAAAGTTAATAATTTCTATAAAACGTATTAATCCCCTTTACTACTAAGATAATAAAAACTCTCTTAGTTTCCCTACAAAAGGCATCTAACTAAATAAGGTAATAAGTAAAACTTTCTTCAATTACATTATTATCTTTTCAATGAATATATTACTATAAATTGCTAAAATTTTCAGGAATGCAATAATTATTACTGTAGAAAATAACTTGATGATACATACTTACTATAACCTTCATGACAAAAAAAATTACTATAAGCTTCATGACCAAAAAAAAAAAAAAAACCAAATTCATTAAAAAATTTATAACTTTACCTAACTCTATTGAATTTTCAATTTCAATTTTTTTGTTTCATATCAAAATACGTTGGAATGAAATATTAAATATTAATGAGGTGTAAATTTAAAAAGTATAAATAATACACTAAAAATAAAAAATAAAAAATAAAAACTCTATATACTACGCATGCATTGCGCGAGATGTGTACTATTAATCGCTAATAAACAAAATTAATTCACTAATTGAAGAATTATAATCCATTGTTTAGGTTTTTAGATTAATTAGATTAGAATCAATGTTAGGGAAAGACGCATGTACAAAAGTTAATTTGCTTATATTTAAGAAAGGGTATGATATGGAAACTTTATGAAAAAGTGTATGTAAAAAGTAAATTTCGTATGTGAAAAGTAATTCCGTTCTATATTAATAACCTTACATTGAAGGAGAAAACTGAATAGGGACAGACTACCACATCCCTTTCATTGCTTATGTGTCCATTACCAAAATATTCAAGAAATTCCAGGAAACAAATCTGTCCATTAACTGTCAAAAAAAAAATGTCCATTAACTTGCTAAACAATGCCTAATTCCAAATGAACATTAAAGTTACACAAGTTCAACACAAACCCAAAACACATTTACAATTCTACCACTACCCCACTGGGCTGCAACATTGTCAACGCCCAACGGAACACCGCGCCAAATCCAAGACATTTCAGGCCACCCATCAACTCCCGAAATGATCATCTTAGAATCACTACAGACAAGCTACAATAACCTCTGAAAAACAGGGAACATCAAAACTACTCAAAATAGAACCAACTGCATTGCTCACTGCCACGTGACAATCATTTAAGAACAGAGGAGCCCGAGTGTATTACTCAGCTAATTTTTTTAGCAAGAGTTACTAGTTTCAATATGACCACGCTGTTTAATATCAGTACAACTATAGCTACTCTTCTTGTAAGTGATTCTAGTACACCAAAGAGTAGAAACAAGATCAATTTGTTGAAGTTTCCTCACGAGCTTACCTCTCATGACTTTAAAGTTTAAACTACTCAAAAGCCGGGCACCTCTCCAGGCAGAGGAGCCAGTTCATTTTTATCGAATCTGTCTTCATCGTAAAAAGCTGCACGGACCACTCTACCCCCAAAGAACCTACCATCAAGGTCAATATATGCCTTGGTTGTCTCTTCGGGTCTCTCAAACTGGATAAATATTCTGACAGCTTCAATAGATGGAAAATCGGGTTCTGTAATTTCAAATATAAGCACCCGAGTAACTGTGCCATACTTAGCACACTCAGATGCAACCTCGTCTTCTAGTTCGTCATCAACTTCGCCAGGACCAACCTAAGATAAAAAAGAGGGTGTGCATGTCATTTCATAGACAAAATACAACAGAGCACTATTTCTTCAACGCAGGCAAAAAGATGGCTTATGGGTCGCAATTATAGTCAAGTATCTAAAAAGAGTAGCTTTTAAGTTTCAAGCAATAATAGTCTAAGATTACTGGTCTTAAATATCGGGTGAGATTGGCCCTTTGCCTGGATGAAGGGATTTGGAGGGAAAGAGAGAGGATGGAAAGGAAAAGGGGACAGTTACCCATCTTCCCCTGCCCTTCCCTCCTCACAAAGTCACCATGTGTCCAACCAAAATGGTAGATCTTAATTGAGCGTCACGACCTGATCTCAAACGTTGTGCTATAGATATGGCCGTAGTGACCTACAAAACCTTGATAAATTGATTCAGCGTCGCAACCCACATTTAAGAACATGGTCTAGAAAACTGTCCCTAGAATGATTAATTGCAAATACATGCAACACACCAATGAAATTTCACTCTACTTCAGCAATTGAATGAACTAATATCCACTATACGTTTAGTACGGGTTGATTATACTCATGAGAGGTATACACATCCAGTTTACAGAAAATGCTTATTAGAGAAACACCAGAAAACCTCTATGCTGATCAAACTTGTCATCCTACGAGCTATCAATGGGCTTATATGGACTGTACATGTAATACGAAACAATTACACTCATCAGTGCAACCAGCTACTGGAAACAATTATTGACGCCATCAACAAACATCCACATTGGTCAAAACTTCCTCATTCCTTGATCTCATGGACTAATTTTGACTACATGAAATAAAGATAACTATCATCAAAGATATAAGCTAGACTGAGTAATTTTCGGTCCATCCAGCTTTAGGATAACTCTTGTTAAAGTCAATAACAAACATTCACATTGGTCAAATTCAAAAACATTCAATCCAAACTGCAGAAAGTGAGCAACTAGCTAATCAATCACCCCTCGAACAGATAAAATTATAAAATATTATAAATGTAACTATCCAATGATTGCAGCCTGAAAGTTTCATTTAGACGCCCAAGTTCTCACAATAGACAGCATTCTTTTTACTTTCTTGGGGAGAGAGCCGGAGGGGGATTAGACTGACAAAAACCAAACAGCATATACTCGACATACAAAGACGAATGCTCTATCCGGCAGAGTATTCCAGAATAAAAAAAAGGTATAGTGCAACAAATGATAGCTTTTACTCCATACACTGAAAGAACACACACAGCACCAAGGCTAAGAATAGCATTACAAAAAGAAAACGTAACAGAAACTTATATAGACCCGTTATGTCAAGCAATATTCGTCAATGCATCCACTAACAGACAAAGACAACTGCAACAAGTGCCTCCCCAACGGGTTAGAGGAATAACAAGCTCTATGTTGATACCAGTGAGTATAGGTCATGGGCCCATGGTCAAACAAATATTATATTGAGAGGACAGGCGTATTAGTACAATATCCAATGGAAAGGGGAGCGAAAAGACAAGCTAAACCCAGTCATCTAGTTTATTTTCGCAAGTTTTGCAATTATGCCTCTAGAATTTGGTTTTAGCTCAAGATGTTATTATTATGAAGCTATACTATGCATTCCAATGATTACACTTGTCAGATTACTTAGACTCAGATATAGGTGTTGGATGTCGACACAGGTGTACATCGAAGCATCAGACACTCTCATGACTCAAGCTTTGGGACAAGGAACCCCTGTCCTAAACAGAGGGTACAGGTACGGGTACGAACACTTCTTACATAAAATTAACTAGAAATATGAAACTTTTAGAGTTTGTAAAATAGAATGGAGAGATTTACGAGGCTTCAGGCTTAAGATTGTGAAAAAAAAGACTATATACTCCCTCTGCAACATTTTATAAGCCGTTTTAGGATGGTAGATAAGAACTAAGAGCCACCTAAAAAAGGGCATTCTATAGTGACTATCAAACAACCAGTCCAATACAATATACTCCGTATAAGGCACCGTATAAGGCATGAGATGAAGAGAACCAGAATATTAACAGGAAAATGGGTCAATGGAAACCCATAAGAAGCACAATAGACGAACATAAATAAATATCTAGATGTACTCAGGCATTAGGAAGCACAATTATGCTTACAGCCCAGTCCCCAATTGGCTAGTATGGAGTCCATACTATGGACTATGGAGTAGACTTACAAAGGCCTGGGAAGGTCCAAGATGTGGGGGGGGGGGGGGGGGGGGGGGGGGGGGGGGGGGGGGCAACCCCAAAAAGGAGAAATAGCCACTGAAAGTGAAGTTCCCCACCAGTTACTTGTACCTCAAAAAGTGAATTCAACAAACAAATAGTCACTGCTCATTAATCAGTGATACTCAAGTAGGAATTTGTGCAAATTAAAGACTAAACTTTCAATAAAACCAAGAGAGAGATCCCATTGAATCTTAAGCTTCAGATATCTCGTCAGTCCTCAAAAGAAAATTAGAGAAGGATCCAAGACTTTGTAGATGAGCTATTGTGGCCAGCTAGAAACACCTATTAGCCAAAAAATTATCAACAAAGGTATCCCCCGAGCATAAACTAATAAATGAATTTATCCTAGACATGTTCAAAATTTTATTTGGTTCAAATGCACCAGAAGAAGAAAGTATCACACATATCGTAAGCAACTTCACTCATAGGACCCAAACTAAGAAGTGTAATTTGAAAGAAACTGAAATTGGCCACAAAGACACGACAATCTCTTGTTTGGAAACTAGTCCATTGTTATGAAAGAGAATACCAACCTCTCAATGAAAAAGGAGACGAGTCCGGCATTCACTACCATACCAGCACATGAAGCACATATTTAAACACAATGCAGCACAAGGACTTCCCCTCTCCAATATGCTAGAAGTACTAATCCTCCTCAAAATCATAGTTTGGACTGAAAGCTTGTACCAAGAAAGGAACTTCACATGCCATACATTATAGATTTCCAAGGCCATGTCACTACTTTCATAAGACCTTCATGCAAGAATAGAAATTTTGCACAATGCAAGAATGCTAGTAAAAGTAACAAATTTGGTACGTAAACCACCAAAGATACGAGCAAAAACTTATAAGGTGGTGATAACTCGTAATCCTATGAGCTATCATCATATCGACTAGACATGTGTTGTAAGATGCAATTACTATCATAAAAGGTACGAGTACAAGCTAGATCAATTTAGTCTTAGTGCGCTCAGCTATACAACTTCCCCAGCACTTGAGCTATTGAGTGGACTAAAATTGTATGAAATAAAGCTAACTTTTATCAGAACATCAGGAACAAGCTAGAATCAATTTTCAGTCAACCAGCTTCAGGGTAATTCTTATTGAAGCAATTAACAAACTTTCTCACCAACAATTCTCTCTATGCAAACTGTTATATGTAGTAGTGAGTCAACATCTAGATAAACACCAACTCATCAAAAACACATAACATATATATCTATAATATAAGTATATATCACCAATGATTGCAGCCAGAAAGTTTCACCTACGCGTCCAAGTTTCTTTTTACTTTCTATGGAGGGAGGGGAATTATGTTGTCAGAAAAAACAAAAGCATATACACAAGTCAAGTGCTCTATCCTTCAGAGAATTCCAGAAATAAAAATAAATGTTGAGACAAATGCTGGTTTCAACTCCATACGTTGACTAACACTTAAACAACCTCAAGGGTAAGAAACCCCGGAAATGTGTACAAATTCTGTTTGGTTCATGCAAAAAGAGTACCCACTACCGCATATTTCCTAAGAAGCTTTCAATCTTAACCCAAACCCACAAACGCCATAGGAATGAAAACAAATTTGACCATGTAGGCATGGGCACATCCGCACATGGCAGCCCTTTTTCGGAAACTAGTCTATGACTGTCAGAGAGAGCACCAACCTCACAATGAAAGAGGAGATGAGTACTGCCTTCACTACTTCACTGACACATGAAGCACATATCCAGACACAATGTTGCACAATAGTTTGGCTATAAGTACTAGTTTTTCTTCAAAGACATAGTGTGGTGAAAGCTTGTAGAAAGGAACTTGGTTCCAAATACCTTTCATTATAGATTTCCAAGGCCATGTCACTACGTTATCAAGAGCTTCACACAAGATTAGCAATTTGTACAATGCGAGAATGTCACATTTGGTTCACATAAGAAACCAGTTCTTAACATGCAAAATAAGAAGAGTAAGTAAAAGTAACGAAATTTGGTGGGTAAAGGTAAACGACAAATTTCAGGCAAGATTTTAAGGCAGGGGAGCAATATTTCTCAATTACTATCCTTCTCTATCTAGCCGCCCACATTATGCAAAGATTTCAAGTTTGAGAATATTGCATAAACTTTAAAAGACGTCGTTTAGGAGAAACCTAAGTTACATAACACATAATTCCTTGCTTAAGGTAATAACTAATAAGAATGTTTTTCATCAGAAGACTGCTTTCACTTCGTTTATACAGACCCTCAAAAATCTCCTGTTTCTTAGATTTTTGTTGACTGGCAAATCAAAACTCACGGGTCCAGAAAGGGGTACAAGCTTTTCATGGAATTGTTTTATACGCCTAGCAGCAAATGTGCAGTAAAAAACTATGTACCTAATAATCATATTTCCTAGTGCCCGTAAATAGTGGGTGCAATGAGCAACGAGGTTTTTGGCAAACTTATGCTTCATAGTGTTAGGAGGCATAATAGAAGAAAACTTGCTATTCTGAGAGTTTCATGGTAAGGTAGAAATGATAGTATCTTCCAAAATATATCAACCAATTTATGTTGCTGTTGTGCAATGGATGTTTTCCAGGTTCCTCTACTCTTCAAATAATGTTGTTTTAGACTGCTAAAGCTAAGTTTGACGATTGACTTTCTCTAAATGAATGCTAACACTCTATTTACACTTGACACCCTAATGTCATTTTATTTTATATGACAAAAACAAGACAACCGACAACAGTTAGAGTGTGTTTTAATAGGGGATTTAGAGGGAAAGGGAGGGGGAGGGATTGGAAGGAAGTAATATAGCAAAATGGAGGTGGACGAATTTGGAAAGGAGGAAAAATGAACCCTCTATTTCCCTCCTACAAGGCAAACTAAAATCCCTCCAACAAAATAGAAAATCAGAGGGAAAACTTACTCCCTCCATTCCCCCTCTCCTTCCCTCCCTTCCCTTTCCTCCTCTATCCCCTTTCTTTCCCTCTTATTTTCGTATCAAAACACGCGCTTGGTCCAAAATGAACTGGGGTTAGCTAGCATGAATCAGTGTTAAGTAACCATTTGGCTGAAGTGGGAAACCATGAAGTAATGGAAAGAAGGGAAAACAACTTCTGGAGATAACATATAATACAAGAATAAAAGAGTGACCTATAACATCCAACCAAATAACTATATTTTTTGATGCAAAAATTGGATCAGTGAATCAAACTAAATACTAGAACGTCAAGTTATCCTCATAATAAAGCTAAACACAAATGTTCCAATTCAGCCGTAAGATCGTGACAAGGATTTTTTCTCAAAATCCACCATACTTTTTCCCTCTTGCAAAGCCAAGTAAACGACGGTTAGCTAATGTCCACTAGTATCCAAGAGATGAAGACATCATGTAGTGTGAACAATATAATCCAGAGTCTACATTCATTGACTACCATAGAAGCATAGAATCATGCTTAAATCAGAAGAAAAAGATAGTCGACCTCATTCTGAAATAGGTGGGCTCATCCCGAAGTGTTCATGCCTGGTTGTATAAAAGTCTTGAGATATAGTTACTGGTCTAAATAAGAATTGTAGGCAGATTCTAAGCCTACAATCTCCAATTCATTCCAATTTAGAAGAAAAATATTTACGCTTGATGACAACAATAGCAAACCCAGTTAACGGAGCTCCTGCCACAGGACTAAAGGGTGTTTTATTAAAAATTTAATGTTGGGGGGCCTTTCTCACTTCAATATTCATAACCTCATTCTAATTCGGTAAAGAAACAAGTAACAGGTAAGCTTTCCCAGTGAAGGGCGACTATGGTGAAGATCCTAAAACGAAATCAGGCATAATCAAGTAACAAGAAAATCCAGTGCAGCTGACAATAAACAAGCAAGGGCACAACAAAATTCCATAAGAAATGGCAAGATAAGAATACCATATTCCTGAGAAGCAAAACCCGAGTAGGGGGGCCGTTAAAACTAACACTCTTAACCACCTTCTTCTCCTGCTCCTGCACTGACTGCTGCTGCTGCTTTTTCTCGCTAGCATTAACAATAACCCCAGCCCTGCGATCGGTCTTTTTAGCCATCAAGGGAGTAGTAATCCCTTGTTCCTGCCTCCCTAACCCTTGTCCTTCCTTCCAACCCATCTTAGCCATCATCCTCTGCGCAGCCGTCATCTGGCCACCCGCCCCAACCCCTAACCCAACAGTCTCGGACTTGCCAATACTAAAGCCATCTCCTCCATCTCCCTCCCCCTCCCCTATCGGCGGTCCACCACTCATGGCGGCACGCCTCCGCCACGCCTCCTCACCGGAAACAGCAGCATTCCCAACAACCCTATCCCTCTCCTGATCCTCCAAGTGCCTGCGCTCGAGCTCCCTGCGGATCTCGGCGTCGCGGGCCTTAATCTTCTTTTCTCTCCGATAGTCCTCGTAGGAGTTGGGGCGGGCAGGGTCGTACTCCTCAATGACGGAGGAAGTGACGCCGACGAGAGCAGGAGCGGCGGAGGAAGGTGGCGGAGGAGGAAGAGGGTGGTGGTTGTCGGGTGTGGAGATTAGGGTTTTGGGTTTGCGGAGGATGGAAGGAGGAGGAGTGTAGGTGGTGGTGGCGGCGGTTGGTTTGCGGAGAGTAGGTGGGGCCATCTTGACGCTGCTTGACCATATTGATGGTCCAATACTGCCAGTTGTAGTGGTTGTTTGTTCGTCGTCTGCTGTTGATGATGGTGGTGGTAGGTCGCCGTATAAACCACCCAACATCTTTTATCCCACTATATTCTATTCGTTCTATCACTATACTTTCTTTACCGGGGGTGAACTTTGTGTAAAATACTTACGGAGGCTCAATTGATGGATACTCAAAACATGGTCACCGGAGAGGGGTGAGGAGGAGAAAAAGCTCATACTTTATTTATTTTTGACTATATATTTTTTTTTTTAATTTATTACCTCAAACTTTTTTTTTTTTATTGAGCAAATGTGTATTTTTTCTAATTTTATATGTTAAATTTTAATTTTTTTCTTGTCAAAACTCAAATTTAACCAAATTTATATTTAATGTTTTTGAGTTTTATTGTAATTTTTTGAGCTCATTGTCTAAGTAAATGAATTCAAAAACATTATAGTAAAATTCATAATTTTTAAAACAAAACTCAAAAACTTTATTATAATGCTCAAAAACTATAAAATTGATGGTAGTACATCGGATGTATAATTCACTTGCTAGGTGATGAGGGGTATATTTATATACTAGTAACACTTTTCTTTTTGGTGTGTCTTGATATACCCTACAACAATATGTTTTAGTTACCGCGTGATATATTGGCAGCTACGGATCATTTGATTGGAATGAAATTTGGAATGGGTACAGTTGATGATATGAATCATTTGAAAAATAAACGTATTCGCTTAGTAACAGATCTCTTACAAGATTAAATCGAATTGGCTCTGGTTCGTTTAGAAAATGTGGTTCGAGGAACTATATGTGTAGCAATTCGGCATAAATTAAKACCGACTCCTCAGAATTTGGTAACTTCAACTCCATTAACATTGACTTATGAATCGTTTTTCGGAAAATTCACGTGGTACCCTTGAACTTTGTCATTTTGCACATAGTACCCAACTTTTTAAGTTTGTGTACATTATACCCTCCATGTTTAATTTTCACGCACAACATACTTTTTTTGTCGCTATAAAAAAATTCAATTGCGCATAACTCCTAGATCGAAATTCAGAATCGGCCAAATGTTTTTCTTAAGATAATTATCTAGTCATAATTAACGGTTTGAGGAAAAAAATTTGCCGACAGACATTTTATAGGGTTTTTTTAACGAAAATCTCAAATCAACCATATCTTCGATCTTAAATTTCCGAATGACCATTTTGGTTTTATCAACTTATAGATCTCGAAAAGTTAATCAATTTGAAAAAAAACTAATCAATTCCGATTTATGGTCTATAATTTATGCTCAATTGAAAATTATAAAAACGATAAAAAGGTTATGTTATACTTGTAAATCATATTTCATGGAAATCATGTGCACAAACTTAAAAAGTTTGGTACCGCGCAAAAAATGGCAAAGTTCGAGGGTACCACGTGAATTTTCCGATCTTTTTTTGGATTACACCCATCATCTCAAGGTTTGGATCGAACTAATCCATTGACACAAATAGTTCATGGAHGAAAATTGAGTTATTTGGGCCTCGGGGGATTGACAGGGCGAACGTTAGTTTTCTTATACGCGATATTCATCCTAGTCACTACTGTCAGTCGATAGTTTACACTTTTCTTTTGGTAAATTTTGAACCCTTTATTTTTATGCTACTAAGTTGAGGGCCCTTGTATATAATTTGTGATTAAACAATAGAAGTAATATAAACTAGCCTAATTAAATACACAACAAGTGTATGCATCTCTTTTAGGGTTCTGACAAGCTTATCGCGTACTTAATCAAAGATAAAATACCCTAGGCTAGGCTAACAACAAGTGAATGTTGTTAGGGAAGTAGGGGTCGATCACAGGGAGACGGGAGATGCTAAATGAAATGTCATGATGAGTAGATGAAGAGTCACGCAGTTTGCAACTACCCCGAGGGTAAGTGTAATACCCCGTTTTGCCAAAGGAGGACTCGGTCAAGTAGCATAGGCACTCGACCGAGTGAGCAGTCTAGTGAGTCCCTGGTGGGTGTTCACTCGACCGAGTAAGTCTACTGATAGGGATAGTCATGTACCCGAATCAAAGATAATAACCCAACAGATGTCTAACCTAAGCTAGTGTAGTCGGGGTCGAACACAAGGAGATAGGAGTTGCTATAATAGTTATCAGGGATCGAATTTTATCAAGGTCGATTACGAGTTTGGTTTGATGATTTGTTTGTTAAATAAAGAGATAAACAATATGAAATTATAATGATATAAAGAGGAATCTAGGGATACGGGTTTCACATGTATAAACTAGCATAATAATATTGTCAAATACAGGTATTGTGATGACGGTATTGTCTAATTTAATGCCACATGCCTTATGGGTTTATTGCCGACTATAAAACGGGTCCTAGACACTTTCGATCTTACTAGGTGTGGACCAAGCCACCTGCTCCGCGCGCATCCGCGCGTTGGAAAAGTTAAGGCGGCGATACTTCTCCCACGAAACTTTGTAAACAAAACACGTTATGGGCCGTTACCGATTTGAAATGCTTAGAAACCAATGAAAGGTTGAACAAGCCTGCATTTGAGGAGTCGCCACCAAATTTTGTGGAAAAACTGGAAACCGTTCGAATACTTCATGTCATGCCAAGACATAAAGTATTGACATGAACACTAAGAAATTCGTTACCCATAGCATTCTATGTCTAAAATGACTCTCACGATACCAATAAACATGGGTGTCAGGAAGTTCTTTAATCCTACACCTAATCCCACCCGCCTTGATAGCGACCTCTACTAATGATCAGGGAAATCATTTATACTCGATGTATCGTTGATTATATGCATGCAATGCAACATCCAATATTTTAATCCTAGCATGTGATAATTAGACTAAGTCGGCGAACATACAATTTACAATTAATGGTCGATTTGGTAATTTACATTCATTGCATGTAAGGAAAGCCACACAAACAAATTATACAAAATAATAAGATTACAAGGCGAAACAAGGAATTTACGTCATAAAGATGCTCAAAAGAAAGAAATAAAAGAAATAATGGAATTTAGGCGATATATATATAGTAGTCGATTAATAAAACCAATAAATGAATTATGTCGAGACGATCTGAGTCCAGGGACAGAAGCCAACTCGGAATAGGCGCAGCAAATGATGCGCCCTCTGGAAGGGGTGTAGCAGACTCCGCGTCTGTTCTGGAGGTAGACTCTGATTGTGAAAGTCAGACTCGCAGCCGTTAGTGTAGATTGATTAATTTAGTCGATTGTTTAGATTAATTGACTCAAAGGAAGTGATTTAATCGTGTTTTAATGTACTGGAGTCGTCATAAATAGTCGAAGTTGAGTTTAACATGAATTATACAGCGATTTATAAATAAAAGGTGAAGTCAGGATTGATGTATAACGTATCACACACAAAAGTGGAATAAGGTCGATTACATGATTGGATAAAAGGGCTAGAAAATGAGTTAAAATAATTGTACAAAGTCGAATTCAAAAGACTCGATATGAGAAAATCTAGGCTTTTAAACTTGGATTTATTTCAATGACGAAAACCCGCAAATATGAATTATAAGGGATTTAAGTTGAAAAAGATATGATAAAATTAGATAATAAAGTTAACTTGGATAATAACTAGTCGAAACGAAAAAAAAGGAGAAAGGATGAGAAACACGAAGCAAATAGGTACTCAAGGAAGAAAAAGAAGAAGGGCAGCAGCAGATAAGCAGCCTCTGGAAGAGGCACAACAAATGTTGTGACTATTCCAGAAGGCGCAACAGCTGGTGCATTTCTTCTCGACAGCTTTCCACTGCTGTTTTGCGAGAAAAGGTTTCAAAACTCGTTTAATATTGAAATAATTATGATTAATTTGAATCCTTGTGATGTAAACCATACATTACAAATTTAACAAAACAAATTATGGTATTTTACACCCTTAGACTTACATGTTAGCGAAGCGAGATTTAACTAAAGTCATCTTTTAGTGACTCGATGTATGTATAAAGTGCCCTTAAAAAGGATTTTATAAGATTGATTGATTAAGTGTGGTGGTCAAATTGGTGGGTCATGCAAAACGAGACATGTACCACGAAATGATTCAGGCTTACGTGGTCGAATGGATCAAGTACGTAGACGTCAGTAGCAATAGCAAGGACTTAGAATGCAAAGAGACAAAAGAAGGGCAGACACTCGCGTGAAAAATATGTGAGGCGAAGACCTATATTTATACTAATCACGAGGCGTAGGTTTAGGGAAAAAGATTCGGAAAATATCTGGAAACTGACGGAAAACAAGCCCAAGAGAAGGTGCAGCAAACACTGCGACCGCTCCTGAGGCCTTTCCTCCTCAGCAAGAAAGATTTTCGCGGTTTTAAATAGGAAATAAGGAAGATATGGACTTCCTTACTCCGCAAAGGCAAGATATTTCGTGAAAAATAGTACTAAAATAACATTTAGCGCTAATTTCTAGAATATTTCGACTCGGACTAAGATGGTTTTAGAAAATGAAGACGGTTTTTGACCCGGGACTTCAAATGTACCCTAATTACTGTCAAAACGACCGTATAGGCACGCAGATGACGGCCAAGGGTTTGACATGACTGTATGAGTTACCACTTATCGACGGATTTAAAAAAGGTCATAAAATTGCAACTTATGCTAAACATGCGGCCCAATCATCACTAGTTGTTGGCGGAAGGTGTAGAAATGAGGTATTTATAGAGCCCCCACTTTGACTAAGGCTTGGACAAGGCAAAAGTCAAAGTATAGCCCTCAGGTCAATCGAGATTACAACTTGAAGACTATAGTGACTGGCGGCTCAAGGGGACTGAGCCAAGGAGCTATCGTCGGGAAGAATTTAGAGTCTGTGACTATCAGGGAGGGTCGTTTAAAGTCCATTAGAATACTTAAGGAAGCTCGCCAGCCATAAGAAGAAACGTATCTGATATCTCTTAAAGTGAACTTGGTAAACGGAGGAACAAACGCCTTGAACTCCATGAGAAAACATGGGAGTGAAAGAAACGGGCGGGACTCTCTAGGGCACTGCCGAAGACGAATAATATTGAGGGCATCAGGACAGTCTGTAGAACTGCTGGCGAAGCAAAAGCAGGACACTCCATAAAACTGCTTGAAGAAGAATAAGCTTACATCAGTATCAAACGAACTCTGTTTCTGAGAAATATGTCGGTTATAAGCGGCGACGAACTCTCGCTGGGGAATAGTAATGAATTTGAGATTTGGAAAATCTGCTAGGGAAAAATAAGGATTGATTCTCACATGGCCCCGTAAATAACGAACTTGAAAAAGGCAAAAAAAAGGATGCTGCTGAGAAACAAGCTGGCAAAGAGGCGCAACAGAGTTATCACCCCAGGAAAAGGCGCATCATTTGCCACGTTCTCTCCTGAGTTAGTCCAGGTCTAGTAAAACCAGAAACTCAATGCGAGTTCTTTACTTTCAAAATACAGTTTTTCGACTTCCTTATACAAAAAATTCGAAAACCATCAACATTCTTCATCTAATTTTGACCAAGACACGCCACAAATCATGACTAATCCAGGTATGCATCTCGTCTTTGAATTTGTTTACATTTGTAGCTTGAATTTGAGGTATAAATTAGGGTTCATATACCCGAAAATTTCGAGCATTTAAACTGAATGAATTTTCCATGTGAAATTGATATTAGAAATGCATAATTGATCATGTTAGAAGCACGACAATATCTTCATCTCGAAATTTCATCAACTATAGAGGATTCTAGGCTAAAATGAGACGGTTTCATGCTAAAACGCCTTTTGTGCTTGAAAATGCCCGAAACAAGTAGGAAATCGATGAATCTTGTTGTTTTGGAACCCTTGGGTTATGGGTAACTCGCTATTGTAACACCCCCATTTACCAAGGAGCCTTAACAAGACCTTCCCGAATAAACAAGGGTGCTACCATCTAGGTTTCCCGAGGTAGTACATATCAAAAGGACCATAAAGAAACATGCTATTTAACTCTTTACAACTTACATCGGAGATAAAAGTATACAACTTGTCCACTCAAACAAAAGTACAACTGGTAGAAAAATATTAGCGTCTAAACCAATAAACTCTATGTCACCGCGATCCCTCCAAGACAGCCCAACAGTCAACCAGCGATCATAAACACCTGAAAGTCTCACTACTCATCATTTGCCCACAATATCAAATGGATCACCGCGGGCGCATACAAAGAAAGAAGACAACCAAAAAACCACTACACAAGATCAGTAACAGAATACAGTGCAAGTAGAAACAATGATGCAGTAGACATTAAAAGTTTACACAACAATACCAACCTCCACCAACTCCAATCGCCATAGTAACCAATGGATCTCATCGCAACGAGTAGTTGGGTTCCCATCGCAACAGGTAACTCACCCCTGCCAATGCCAAACCACAGCGAGGACATCAAATTCTCGCTCATCGCAACGAGCGAATCCAAGCTCATTAATCTGCACATACCCTTGTGACGGGAGTCACAAGAGGCGAAACAAGGGGGTGAAACCATCTCCCGACATGGCTAAAATATCCATCTCATCATCTCCAATAACCACAACCACAATAATAGCCCACAATAATATGACACAACGATAACAACCACAACAATGCAAACAATCGTAAACTGTACTGAGTAGGGAAACCCTACCTTTTACGAACTACATAGCAATAGCAACAATAACGTCAATGCTTAACAAGTACTAACATCGACACCTACAACATTAATTATGCCCTATTATTACACTAATAGAATCGAATTAACCAATTAACGAGTATTCACAAACTTACCTCAAAGACATCTAGACTCCAGCGATGATAAATGTCTGATTCAACAAATCCCGCGCCCAAGCTACTCCCTTCCCGGAGTAAGGTTTAAGGTGAGAGTCAAAGGAGTTGAGAGAGATGAG
>VHZZ01014465.1:8447-20061 GCA_009801015.1 Silene noctiflora
TCTTATGTAATTGTTTGCATGCATAAGATCCTTAAGTTTTTATGACTAAAACTTTAAACCAACATATGTGATATGTTAATATGTGATTTCCATCATGACAACGCGTATCAATTCCAAAGGTAGAAGATCTGTAAGAATGATGGACATATAATGGTAAGGCTTGGATCAACCGTCTTCTTTGGACATCTTTCGCCATCGTTTGCTGCACTGAAATGCTTTATTGAGGCTTGATAACTCGGAGAATCGATCTAAGACCTTTGTCATCGTCTGGACCGAGCATTATCTTGACTCAAATGATACTCGGAGAATAAAAGGGAGGAATAAAGGAAGGGTGGCATCTCGAAAGAGAAACCCCCAAGATTAGAACATGACTCGGGTATTTGGCTGATCTGACTCGTATTTACGCACATTTAGTCCCCTAACTAGCCTCGTTCTACATCCTTTTTATCTATGCATTAGGGTTGTTTCTTATCTTTAGCAACCTTTTTGCTATTCTATGAGGTTTCGGTGCTTTTGGTAGAATAAGAGTGTCAACCTTGCATTCTCGAAGCATTTCAGAGCTAAATTTATTCGCATTCGATGACCAAGCAACAAGGAGGGACCGAGACTAAAGATCGTATTAGATAGAAGTAGTATTTGGGCAATGAAAGAGGAGCCCCTACGATTTGAGGGGCAGCAAAGCCAAGAAGCAAGAAAGCTGCAGGCTAACTCGTGCGAGCTCAGCCTAGCTCGTGCGAGTTCCCAGTAGGATGCTTTCTCGTTCAAAGCAAGGACTCCCACGAGTTGCTCTGCTCTAGCATTTCTATGGATCTTCTTAAAGGGCTAATCGTCATTTAAGCCCTTAGTTTACCCTAATACTTGTACTTAGTATAAATAGCCTATGTAGTTAGAGAATGAGAGAGACATTCTTAGAGACTCTCTTAGCTTAGATTAGTTTAATTACATATTAATCCTTTCCTTGTTATTCAAGTAACCTTAGATCTACTTTGTAATTGAAGAATTTTTGGGTTTTGAATTAGAGAATTGACAACTCTTCATTATTAATCAAAACTTTCTTTTATTGTTCTTCCATTTCCCTGTTCATCTTAAGTTGGTATAATCCTTTTACTCTTTACATAATATATTACTTACTCTTTTGTTAATTGTTTCATTCTATCATCATGTCTATGCTTGTTAAAATGATTGACACCATTTATGACATGTTTATCATGATGATGTGTGAGTAGTCCTCTAGCTAGGGTTAGTGGGGGATTAGGGAAGTAACCATGGGTTAGATCTATGCTTGATGAGTTCATATGAATGATTGTTTGTTATGTTCTTCAACTTATGCATATGTTATATTTGATAAAATGCTTGATTGACAACCTAGCATGATTCTCTATCTCTTTAACAAGACTTGTAAGACATAAATCAACTCGAGGATTGTTAGACCATGCATATTGTTTAATAGGAAGAACCAAGTCGTTGTTACTGTCATAATCTATAAATAAAATCAACTCCGAGACCTAAGTCTCCCTAGGGATTGTAAGATATAAATGAACTCGATCCCAACATAACTACAATAATTTACCGTATTTATTGCTATGATCATACCTTGTTTCCCCTATGAACCCATGACACCCTAGGTCTTTAATCAATTATTACCACCTCAAGTTAATCCCCCTACAAGAAATGAAACTATCAATGTCATTCACTTGAGGAGTGGTACACATTATAAGGGACCTAAGGATCCAATTGAAGAGGATATTGTTGAGGGAAAGTCTAAGTCAAGGGAAGGGGTGCAAGATGGAGAGTTGAGGGAAAAGAATTAGTCGGAAACATTGAAGAATAAAACCAAAGTAGTAGAGCCTACTACAAATGAATCAATGAAGAAAAGAAATGAAGAAAAGAGCAAAGAAGTTGAAAGGGAGCCCATTGTGATTAAGCTACCCTTTCCAAGTCGTCAAGCCAAGCCTAAGGTTGATGAGCAACTTAGGAAGTTCATGGAAATTGTGGAAAACTTGGAGGTTTCTATCCCATTCACGGAACTCATTACTCACGTCATGTCCTATGCAAAATACATGAAGGATATTCTTACCAAGAAGAGGTCCGTTAAAAGGTCGGATACTATTGCTTTCACCGGCACAAGTAGTGCCCTCATTCAAGGAAATTCACCACCCAAGCTCAAAGATCCGGGAAGCTTTTCTATCCCATGTACAATTGGTGACACTGTCATTGAAAAGGCGTTGTGTTACTTAGGTGCTAGCGTAAGTGTCATGCCATACTCGGTATGTGATAAGCTATGAGTGGGAGAATTGAAGTGTAATAGCATGACATTACAAATGGCGGATCGTACCATGGAGAAACCACTAAGGGGATGAGAATATGTGCCCGTGATAGTCGGGAAATTCTTCATACCAGTGGATTTTGTCATAGTGGACATGGAAGAAGACTCTAATATACCCATCATTTTGGGAAGACAATTTCTATACACCGCCGGAGCAGTAATTGATGTCAAGAACGGTGTGCTTACCCTTAAAGTTGGTGATGAGAAGATAAATTTCAACCTCGACAAAACAATGAGAGCCCCAAACTTGAATGAGCCATGCTTCATGGTTGATCATTATAATCGTAAAGGAGAAAAAAAACAGAAACCGGAATCCTCCACTACAAAGCTTACCAAGGAAAAAATTCCTAGTGGGAAAGATAAAGGAGCATTACCCAATTGGAAGAAGGAGATCAATGACATTGAAATAGCTCTATTCAGAGATATAGGAGTCTTTTATGACAACACCAAACTTGAGAGCTCAAAAAGTTTAATCCCAATGACAAGCACCAATGGAGGCCTTGAGGACTAAAAGCAAGAAGAGAAGAGTATACCTACCCGTAGTCCTCTTAACAAAGGGGAATAAGTGAAGGAAGTTAGTGGCTTGTGGTAGTTTGAAGGACTAGTCAATCCCTATGTCGGAAACGCAATGATCCTAAGCCAAGACCATATAGCTCCTTGTAACTACGACTTTGATAAGGGATGCTATAAGAATGGAAGCTATGATATGACGAGGTCTACACAAGACTTTTACCTTGAATGTGAGCAAACTTTCGACTACTTCTAGGGGGTGTTGAGCAATATCAACAACATCCTCAACTTTCCCCCCTGAAAGCTTTAAATGGAGAAGAGTTTGGTGGAGTCCTCCCTTAAACTATAATTTGTACATATACTAACCTCTTAACTTGCATTTATTTTAATTTCATACAATTCAATTTTTTCATTGTATTTGTTTGCTTTGTTATCAAGATTATGAACATGAGAGCAAGTAAGGGAGGGTTGCTTGAAGTGCACTAAGGATTGTGGCATTGCAGATATCCCACCAAAAGGGGCCTTCTTCACCTTGACTAATAAGCATGAGGGGACTGATAGAAGATTCAGCAGGATTGATAGGTTGTTGGTCAATATGGAATGGATGGTGCATTACCCTGACAGTGTGACTAATTTTATTCCTGAAAGGTTATTTGACCATGACCCTTGTGTTATGGAGTTGTGAGAACAACTATGAGGAGAAAATCAAATTTCAATTATTTCAATATGCAGGGGAAGAACGATATTTTTTTGCATATTATCAAGGAGAGATGGAAACAGAAGGTAGAATGAGTCATGATGTTTCAAGTTATTACCAAACAGAAAAGACTCAAGAAAGATCTGAAGCAATTGAACCAGGATGCTTTTACTAATATTGTAACAGCAGCAAATATGGCCAGAATATATTTAGATCAGGTGCAAACCAGAATGCACCAGAATAGTGGTGATTTGGCTATTCAGGAGGAAGAGAGGCAGGCTGCTTCAGCTTATAAGGAGCTGAGCAATGCTAGAGAAAGCTTTCTAGCACAAAAAGCTAAGACTAATTGGCTAGAGGATGGGGATGATAATACCAAAGTATTTCACAATGCAATTAAGGGGAGAAGGATGCATAACAAGGTACTGGCTATAAAATATATGCAACGGTGTTGTAGAGAGGATGTGAATGGCAATGAGGAGGAATTCCTGGACTATTATAAGGCCCTACTGGGGACTAATAGAAGAGTAACTGATGTACATGCTCCAACTGTTAGGAGAGGGAAGGTTATTACTGTAGAGCATGAGGAGATCCTTCTGATTACTGTGACTGACCAGGAAATCAAGGAGGCTCTTTTTTATACTCCTTCCAATAAAGCTCCAGGGCCAGATGGATATACAAGTCAATTCTATAAAGACTCTTTTGATATAATTGGAGCAGATGTGGTGAGGGCAGTTAAGGATTTTTTTTAGAAATGGAAAACTTTTAAAACAATTAAATGCTACCATTATTACTCTTATTCCCAAAAGGGAGAGGCCTGAAAGTGTTGGAGATTTTAGACCCATTGTTTGCTGCAATGTCTTATACAAGTGCATTACCAAAGTGATTTGTAATAGAGTTGTTGTTGTTCTCCCTGATATTGTGAGTGAGAATCAGAGTGCCTTTATTAAAGGAAGGGAGATTGTGGATAATATAATGATTTGTCAGGATTTAGTAAGGTTGTATAATATGAAATCTTGTTCTCCAAGGTGCATTATGAAAGTGGACCTCAAAAAGGCTTATGATTCAATAGAGTGGGACTTCATAGAAGGAATTCTTAGGGCTCTGAAATTCCCTAAGAAAGTGATTAACTTGATTATGATATGTGTTACTTCTCCATCTTTCTCATTGTCCATCAATGGTAATACATTTGGTGTTTTTCAAGGGAGAAGGGGCATTAGACAAGGGGATCCCATGTCCCCTTTACTGTTTACTATATGCTTGGAGTACTTGACTAAAATATTAAATGTTGTGGTGCAAAAGAAGGAATTCAAGTTCCATCCTCTGTGTAAGCAACTTAAACTTTGTCATCTAGCTTTTGCAGATGACTTATTGCTCTTCTATAGAGGGGATCAGGCATCTGTTAGGGTTATTCTCAGGGCATATGAAACCTTTTCAAAGGTATCAGGTCTGGAGACGAACTATGACAAGTATGAATTATATTGTAATGGGGTTTCCCAGGGACAACTAGAGGACTTTCTGCAGATGTCGGGGTTTAGAAGAGGGGCATTCCCTTTTAAATATTTGGGAGTACCTATTTCCTATAAGAGGATTTCTATTGGTGATTGCAACAAATTGGTGGAAAGAATGATTAGTAGGATAAAGGGTATGGGGGCAAAAAAACTGAGTTATGCTGGTAGAGTAGTTCTGGTCCAAGCTGTCTTAACTCAGATTCAATCCTATTGGGCTCGAATTTTTATCATACCCAAGGCTGTAATTGAGAAGTTAATGGGTATTTGCAGGAATTACCTTTGGGGAGGGTCTGCAATGTTCCAAAAAGCACCTTTTGTTGCTTGGGATAAGGTTTGTTTGGACAAGAAATATGGAGGTCTGGGAATTATCTATAGTCACTTATGGAATATAGTCATGATAGGAAAGTATTGCTGGTGGATTGCTAACAAAAGTGAACATTTGTGTCTACGATGGGTGAATCATGTCTATATGAAGGATAAGGAGTGGACTAGTTATCAGCCAAGTGCTAATACTAGTTGGTACTGGAGGAAAATTTGCAGAGTCAGGGATATTCTTAGTAGTGGGTATATGCAGGCTAGCTGGGGAGCACATAATGGGGTATATATAGCAGCTTCTGGATACCGGTGGTTACTTGGCAATCAGAGGAAAGTGGACTGGTGGCCTGTTGTTTGGTGCAGAATGTCTAAACCAAAACACAGAGTTATCGCCTGGTTATTTGCATTGCACAGATTGAAGATCAAGGACCGTTTGGTTAGGTTTGGTTTAAGCATAGATGTAAACTGTGATTTGTGTGGTAGGCATCCAGAAACTCAAGGGCACATTTTTCTTAAATGTCCTTACAGCAAGATGTGTTTGCAGATGGTGGAGCAGTGGCTAGGGGCTTCAGTTGATGACAAGCATATTCTGGATTGGTGTAAACAGTTGAGGCATAGGTCTCTCTTGTAGAAGCATCTGATTATAACAGCTTTGATGTCCCTGATTTATCATCTTTGGACTGCCAGGAATATTTGTCAATTGGAATTGGTTTTATCTCATCTAAGACTGATTTTGCAGAATGTTCAAACTGATATCCGTGGAAGAGCAGCTAGGAGTATACAGTCTTTACCTCCACTACTACGAAAACACGGAAAACTGACGGCCAATTCTGACGGAAAAAATTTCCGTCAATTAAATTCGGGAAACTGACGGAATCCTGACGGAAAACTGACGGAAATAAATACTGACGGAAATTCCGTCATAATCCGTCAGAATTATTTGGCGGGTTGACGAATTAAATGGCGCAAAAAAATGACTGACGGAAAATCCGTCAGGATGTAGGAATTCTGACGGATTTTCCGTCAGACATCTGACGGCTAAAAACTGACGGAGTATCTGTCAGAAATATTGACGGAAAATCCGTCAGTAATTAGCTACACTGACGGATAATCCGTCAGAACTAAGGCGACAGGATGTATAATTCCTGACGGAATATCCGTCAGTATTCAGCTAAACTGATTTTGGTAGAGTAGATATGAGTTGGTATTGTAGGTTGGTTGTGTTTCATAGTGCATAATTGATTTGGGTAGTCTGATGTATGAAAAAGGCGTTGGTGGTGATGGTGATGTACTGAACTGATAATATCTTTTTATAATACAATTTACATTTCACCAAAAAAGGGAGGTTGCTAATTGTGTTTTGACATTTGTAGAATGCAAAAACAAAGTGTGGGGAAGCATATGCCTAGGCTAAACGAGCCTAAGGAACGCAACCCAAAGCTAGGAAGTTCGAAAAAGGAAGTATTGGACGTGCTAGGGAAGAATCCCCACGAGTTGACCTCAACTCGTAGGAGTTCGAACCAAAGGAAGCAAAAAAAGGAGTCCTGCCAGCCAACACGAGCGAGTTGTTGACCAACTCGTGCGAGTTCATTCCCGAAGAATATGTCTTGCCGTAGAACTCGCCCGAGTCCTAAGGATCTCGCGCGAGTCCTTCTGTTACCTTCCCCTTTTCACGACTAAACCCCCTTTCCTTCCTCATTTTTACAAACACCATTTCAAACGCAAACACAATTTTCACCAAAACCCCAACATCAAATTCATCAATTACTCACAAAAATTCATCATTCTTCATCACAAACTTGCTTCTAATCAAATTAAAACACTCCTTTATCAACATTTCCCCTTTCTAAGCATCAAAAACAACCAAATTCAGCCAACAATTTCTAGGGTTTGAAGGGTTTCCAAAATCCCCAATTAATTGTTCTTGGAATTGAAATTGGGAGAAACGGAGAGCATTCAAGCAAATTCGAGACTTGTTGATTCAAATTTCATCAATCGCAAGGAGTATTCAAGCATGGAAAGGACAAAGGGAAACACCAAAACATCAAAATCTCAAAGTTTGCCCAAAATACAAAAGGTATTGGCATCTAAGGCTTTGGTAATCCAAGAAAGGGAAGATACTGGAATTATTGAGGAGGCCACCACTACCACCATACCGGAAGTTGAACAAATTATCGATTTCCCGGAGGTAAAATTCCTTGATGTTGCTCATAATAAAGTATTTGAATCCCTTTGTAAGAAGAAGTTTATAGCTACCAAGGTTTTTTGCCATGATACCGTAACCAAATTGGGTGTCCTTAATCAAACTAAGGCATTTTTAGAGTCCATGGGATTGTCTACATTGTTTGGCATGAATGAGTTAACGTACCCCTCCCTTACATTGGCATTTATTAGTTCATTAAAGTTATCTAAGGTGAGGATCGAAGGTATGCCGAGTTCCGGCTTGAAAATGTTTCAAGAAGAACGAACAAAACAAGTTTTAGTGAGGTTTTTGGCCTTCAAAGCCAATGGAGATTCTCCAAGAAACCTCATAATTTCGATGCTAAACCCATTTGGAAGGCGATTTCTGAACGGGACGTTACTTTCTATAAAGAGTGTCATGCCTTGTATGTTCACCATCCGGGTTTTCGGTATTGTCATCGTTCCATTGCCAACACTCTTATTGCCCGAAAGGAAGCCAATGTATTCTCGGAATTAAACCTTGCTTACCTTGAGTCACATGTCAATGCCCATGGGGAATACAAATATATATCTTTCAATTGTTGCTAGAGAGGTGGAGGGATATCCAATTTAGGAAAGACAACACGACCTATATTGTCAATGGCGTGTTGATCACAAAATTGACTAAGCATTTCAATTTGCGGTTCAATGAAGACAAGGCTTACAATCCGGTTAGAGGAGGAAATCTCCTTGATATGAGCACATTAGTGAAAAAATTTCATTGGATGAACCACGACAATGTAACCGTGATTTATGAGTGGCTTACTAAGGATTCAATGTCCATGATCTTGCCGAGTAAAATTTGACGTATCAATTTGCAACGAGGTAACTACCTTCTTCCCATTTCAAATCAAGCAAATTCAATCATAAGAAAGCAACAAGATCCCCAATAAGGCTCCTCTACCCTCATTACTCCACCTTACCCCTTTGAATTCCAAGAATTCACGGTCGACAACCCAAGTGTTGTTGAAGAAAATGACTATTTGACCCAACTATAGAAACATGTCCATAAGGAGGGCTATAAGGATAGGATAAATGCCTATTGTGCCCAATATCCTCCTCTTCTACACCTAGCACGGCAAGGACTTCTCAACTACCAATGTCCTTTGTCGGATTGGGTGGATAGAAGGGTGTTCTTTCCTAGTGCCTACCAAGATGAGGGGGTTTAGAGTTCGAGTCCGAGGAGTGAAGAGCATGTTAATGATGATGATGAGAACCGTGAGGGTTTTGAAGCAAGTGACATGGAAGATGACCAAAGTGAAAGTATAAGTAATGATGAGGGTGGTAGCTCGAGCACTAATAAAGAGAGCGGTGATGAGGACGCCGAGAGTAGTTGATGCCGAGAGTAGAAGTAGATGGACCAGAGGAGGATGGCACACATGACTAGGTAATAAATCCCAAAGCATTCCCCATTATTAATATTTATGAGTCTCCTACACCTTCTTTGGCTTCTCTTTTACCTCATGTTCAAATCTTTGTAATTGTATTTTCTAACCTTGTTTAGCATAGTTCATGTAGTGTGTCGTTTTGGACCCTTCATGGCTATGAGTTTTTGATTCCTAGCAACATCAAAGGACTCAGACCTCGGTCCCATTGAGGTTCCTATCTTTTTGCACCCACCATGAAGAATCCAAAATGGCAATTTAACTCATGCATTGCATACACAGCTCATGGCCAAGTCTCCCCCATTTTTGCACTAGTTATATTGTTTGGTTTGGTTTGGGGAAGACTTGCTCTTAGGCAACCTGAGTCAATTTAAATTGGCTCTCCGAACAATAGAAAGCATGCATCACTTAGTATAGCTTAGCATAGTTTGCATCACTTGTAAATATTTATAATGTAGACTTTGCATGAATGCATTCATTCATGCATTCATGCATTTGCATTTCGCATTCCCTTGCCCACTTTTGTACATTGAGGACAATGTCCGGAATAAGTGTGGGGATGGAAATTATCATCCCAAAACTCATAAAAATTTGAAAAAATTTGGAAAATCTTAACATGTTCTTTCTTTTTCATAAAAACAAAACTCCTAAAAATTTGAAAAAAAACTTCACAAAAACCAAAAACATGTTCTTTACTTTGTAGTGTATAGCATAGAATTGTATATACTTGTGTTTGTTACTCTTCTCACATAGGGATTATACCACATTCGAGACATCCTTAAGGGATTCATGAAGAGCCGCATGTGGTGAAATTTTGCATTGCGGTTTGGTTACTATGTGATGTTAGGAGTTGCATTTAGAGTACTTGTCATATATTTTGTTAGAGCATGTGCATTAGATTGTATATGTGTAGTTGCATCGTGGCATATAGCTTACATTTAGGTAAAAATTTGTGAAAATGCCTAATTGGGAAGCTTGACAAGTGTATATAAGGCCTTTTAGATACTTTTTCTCCTTTAGACTTTGTTTGTTAGAATACATACAAGACACCCTAGGTTGTATCATACTAGTATCTTTTATCCCATGAGTTAAAGATTAGTCAAGGGTTTGCATATGAGTCACCTTATCCAACCCTATAATGTGAATTGGATTCGTTTAACTTGTATAGGGGACCTTGATTAACTTGGTGGTTTGGCAACCCAAAAATACTTTTCATTAATAAGTTTGTAATGCTCATTTCAAAGTTTTGTTGTGGATAAATGTTAATTGCCAAGTGAACCTCAATTGTATTGTAATGTTGAAATATCACAAAGTGAGTTGTATTTTATGGAGGCATACTACTTCGATGTACTTAATTTGGAGAGGGATCCATTGAATTGGGCCCCCTTATGATTCTGAATTCAACCACTCAAAGACAGAGTGACTATCACCCCAAAAAAGCTATTGTCTAGAGGTTAACCGGTGCCTAATAAGCGATTGACGAAAGCAAAGGACATTAGCAAGCGAGGGACAACCCCCATCTAAATTTTTGAAATGTGAAACTCAAATGAGATCAATTTTTGAATGCTAGTCAAATCCATTTTTGTTTAAAGAATTGAGCATTTAATTCCCAAAAACATTTTGTTATGCCACCTTTTTGAGCTTTGGACGATCCTTGGCATTTACACTTGTAGAGAATCCGAGACTTGTCATGTCATATGCCACTAACATCATAGGGATCATCCTTCCATCCCATACGATCTCCCTTAACGAAAGCATTTAGCAATTGTGGACAAAAGTAGCCTAGTTTGACACTACTTGGAGGTGGCTTGTTCGTATCCTCTTAGACATAGTGGCTTGGAAAACAAGTATCTGTGATGGAGCGTGTACCCTTGTTTTGCTTCCCATTTAGTGCGACTTAGATGAGGAAAGTGGCTATTCTTTTGTAGATGAATTCTTTGCTTTTTTTATGTGCTTCATGTAGGATGCATCGCCATTTTGGCAAGTCACACCTTGCCTTGCAAGAAGGCATTCTACCTCATGGATGTCTTGTTGTGAGTTGAATGGGCGGAGTGAGACCCGATAATTGTCTCACATCAGCTATGTTATTATATTAGTTTAAATAAAGGTCTTAGTTTTAGTCACCTCTTTACTCGGGACGAGCAAAGGTTCGGTTTGGGGATATTTGATGTGACTCGTATTTACGCACATTTAGTCCCCTAAATAGCCTATTTCTACATGCCTTTATGTATGCATTAGGGTCATTTCTTATCTTTAGCTACCTATTTGCTATTGTATGAGGTTTCAGTGCTTTTGGTAGGTGAAGAGTGCCAACCTTGCAGTCTCGAAGCATTTCGAAGCTACATTGATTCACATTCAACGACCAAGCAAAAAGGAGGGACCGAGACTAAAGACCGTAGTAGATAGAAGAAGTATTTGGGCTATGAAGAGAAGCCCCCATGAGTCTAGAGGAGCCCCACGAGTTGAGGGGAAGCAAAGCCAAGAAATAAGAAAGCTGCAGGCTGACTCATGCGAGCTCAGCCTAGCTCGTGTGAGTTCCACAAGACTCGCGCAAGTTCTGTAACACCCCCATCTACTAAGAAGCCTTAATAAGACCTTTCCCAATAGACAAAGGCGCTACCATCTCGGTTTCCCGAGGCAAGTAATGATCAAA
>VHZZ01014470.1:28149-42474 GCA_009801015.1 Silene noctiflora
ATTTTGTATATTCTGGAAATATACATCCTTTTGAGATTGATGAATCCCATCAGACCACTGGGCGGTGGTGCCAGTATTCGAAGGTTGCGGGTTTCGGGTCGTGTCTTTAGACGAGTCTTGTATCGTGTTTAAGGGGGAGGCATGGCTGGTGGTTGGGCAGTCGTCGGTGTAGGGCTTGGGTTGACCATGGTGGAGGTGATATGGTGGTTATTGGCGGTGTTTTGCGCGGTGGTTACCGGTATGTCGAAAAAAAAGAGGAGGGTTGTGGTGGTTGGCTACGTCGTGTGTGGGGGTGGTTCATGGGATGGTTGTGACTAGGTCGTGAGTGTCATGGTTAGGAGAGTTAGGGAGAGCTGCAGGTGGTGGCTGCTAGTGGTGGGTGGTGGTTGAAAACCATGTATGCAGGTTAGTGTTGTGTTGTTTGTTGGTGGTGTCACTAGGACGTGGGATGGTGGTTGTGTGTGGTGATTAGGGCAGGTGTTTTTGGTCCATGGCGAGGCTGCTGGCGGTGGTAGTGCGTGGTGGAGGAGCTGGTGGTAGGCGTTAGGGCGGTGTTAATGACGGGTTTTCGCATTAGTTTGGGTGTTTGGGTTGAAATGGGGACGGGGGTATTTGAGTAAGTTAATGAGTGTTTATGCTAATTGGAGTTAATTGTCTGGTTGGTGGTTAAACGGGTTAAACATGGACCGGGTTTTGTTTTGAGACGGGTTTTTGATATAATTAGTTTACGTAATAGTTCGTAATTAGTTATTTGATTAATTGTTCAAAGTAATTAGTATTAACTCGGGTTTGTTCAATTGAGTCGGGATAATTATTAATTAATTATTTACGAGTGAGGATTAATCAATTAGCTGACTTCGGCTTTGTATTTGACTCGGGTTTTCATGTACCGTAATAATTAATTATAATGGGTTATATGTAAGATATAATAATTAGTTAAGAAATCGTATAATGGTTATGTAATTAGAGTAGTTAGTAATTATGTAATTATTATGTTTGTTATTAGGTGACGGTTTATTGAAGGGTGATATTACGTGATTGSTTGGATTGCTTTTATTGGAGTATTTGCTGAAAAGGTAGGATAACTACTCAACTCGTAYTGTTACTTGTGACTGKTGCATTTTATTAAGTAAAGTGAATGGAATGAATTATTGGATGAGCTTTGTTATTATTGTTGGATGCCTCGGCTTTGTGTCTGAGATGAATTGGTTGAGTAATTATTATTATTTATTGTTGTCGCATATCATTTGCATTGGATACCTTAGGTTCATTCTGGGATGGATAATTATTGTTGGCATGACATTTGCATTGGTTACCTCATATTTGTTCTGGGATGATAATTATTATTGTTGCATGGCATACTGCATTGGTTTCCCCGGGCTGGTTCTGCAGGACTTGTCTCTGGGATGAGTTTACCTCAACTTCGGTTGGGATGATTGCATTGTTTTCCCCGGGCCAGGGATTGGCGAGATAAACGGGTGTTTCGGGTGATGAGCTCATCCGCATTTGCATATCATATCACATCATATCATATTGTCATAGTATATCACATTGTGCATTTTCATTTCTTCATCTTGTACTTGTTGTTAGTTATTTTACTTAACCTCGTGGTTGACCGTGTATTTGTGAACGCCTGTGATGAACCAAATATTGGGGATCAGATTGATTGACAGGTATTTGAGTTAGAGGACTTGGGAGCTTACGGGATGCAAGGCATGAGAAGTTGGACCATAGTAATTGCTGTCTAGATCACTTAGTTGACTGGAACTTTATTTTTATGTATTTTATTTATTTCCGCTGCGTAACAATTGTAAAATTAAAATTTTAAATTTAGTCTTATTTACTTGGGAATGTCTTGATAAAGGCTCCTGGATAAATGAGGGTGTTACAACCACCGTTGGACTCTCTCCCTTGGTTGACCAGAGATGCGGAGTAGCATCGTGCAGAGTAGCCTGGTCGGTCTGACACGAGGTTGTGTCGGGTGCGGAGTAGTGCCAAGTAAGGGGGGTTTCAGCACACACACATGTGAAAGGGGGAGATCGTTGAGGTCTCTTCCTATATGTGTATGAGGGGAATTGTCCCACATTAGTAGAATAATAGTGAAGAGGCTAGCTTATAAGTTAGTGGGCTACTCCTCCTATCACCAATTGGTTTTAGGATGGAATCTCACTTGCTTGTGGGTCGGTTTCATGCACCAAATTCTATAAGCCCACCCCGGGGGAATCAATAAAATGCATAGTTCTACTTAACACATTGTATTTCAGGTTTAAGGATCAAATTGTTGTACGAGGAGTTTCTACTAGTACAAAGCAGAAGATGACGGGTCCTGCTCCTACTTGTTGAGTGAGGCTTCTGCTGAACAAAAAGAGCAATGGTTCAATATCTTTCGGGTATGTTTTTTTATATTTTTTATTGATACAATTATAATACTTAGTGCAAAGCAGTCACGATGTTTTTTTTTTACTAATACTTAATGCTTTTTTTGGTAGAAAACTTTTGCTCGACCGGATGGTTTAGAGCATGTCATCCGTCAAAGGTACAACGATATCTGTACCAAAAGATATTGGGACAACATCTATAAGGCTGTCAAGAGTAAGAAGGAGTCAGAACATATGAAAGGTATTTAATTAGTTTTGTTTCTTGTATTGAGTTATATATAATTTAATACGATTTTTTTTTAATAACACGATTTAAAATTGTAGGTAGTTCATATGAGAGTCTGTTGAAGCATCGTGAAACCCCCGAGTTTAAGGAAAATTCTATCTAAGGAGCAATCAACAAAAGGGGAGGTAAGAAAAATGGAGTGGCCGAGCCTGCTCATTAGGGGGTATCACGATCATTCTTGGATCGTGTTTTGGGTGTAAACTTACATATTAATACCTATGCTTATATTTTTTAAAAAGCTTCTAATATGTTTAGTAACTTAAGACCATTTATTCAAAGCTTCTTATATGCATGTTTAATTTTGTTTATTTAGAAGGGAAAGAAGGATAAGATGGCCACGACATTAGAACTCTTTCTTGACACGCATTCCAAAGTCACCGACCGTGGTACAAGGGTTTGTATTAAGCCGAAAGACAAGGAATTATATGTAAGTTTCAAACATTCATATTTATTAACTCAAACAAGATTATTTTAGGATGATTTATTCTGTATAATAACCTTTTCCAAATGCTAACAATAACTTTTTTATTGTAATAATTTCATTTTGTAGGATGGATTTTTCCGTGAGAAAGAGGTCACCCCCAAAACCCGGATTATGAGATATGGTTTGACTTGGTTAAAGGCTACAAGAATGGGATGGTATCTAGAACTGGAGCCGCCCATGGGGTGTTCTACAAATAACCAATAGGAAGGTCGTCTTCAATGCTGAAGAATATATACGAGCCGGGAATTTTAAGACAACTACAAGCTCAACTAGAAGAAGAAATAAGAGCAATTGCCGCAAGAAATGAAGAAATGCGGAAAGCAAACACGGCAAAGATGAAAAATTCCATTTGACGAAGGAAAAATTCGGCACCATGGAAGCCTTATTCTCCTCTTGCAACCTCGGTTCTCGTCCTAATTTTGACCCTAGAGATCCGTATGGCGGACGCGGTAGTGGATCCGGTGTTGGCGTTCAATTTTAATTGATTTAGGTCTCCCTTTCCCAAATACTAAAAACATGGTTTGATTAGATTGGTGAACCTTGGATTATATATCGGTAGTTATGTAAACTTGGATACATTCTCATTTTCAATATATGAGATGTTGGTGTTGTCATGTGGTGTTTGTTGTCATTTTTGCAGATTTAGCTTTTGATTATGCGGGTTTGAAGATGATTTGGTACGTTACAAAATGCGTTTTTTTTTTTTTTCTTACAAATGCCCAGCTATTTTGGCGACTAAAATTTATTTTTGGCGATTGATTTTAGTTGCCAAAATAAAGTCCAGAAACAGAGTGTTTCTGATTACACTAGTGTAATTGGCGACTGAAAATAGTCGCCAATTTGGCGACAGAATGTGAAGCTAGTCGCCAAAATGGCGACTGATTTAACTCAATTAGAGACTAATATCAGTCGCCAAATTGGCGACTACTTTTACCTTTTGTCCCCAATTTGGCGACTATTTTCTGTCGCCATTATTGACATTGGCGAGTAATACATCAGTCGCCCGATTTACATTCGGTAACTAAGGCGTGCGACTGGTCACGGGCGACTAATTTCAGTCGCTAAATTGTTATTGGTGACTGGTTTTGGTCGCCCTAATTAGTCGCCCGAGTACGTTTTTCTTGTAGTGTCTAGCTACAAGCATAGTTTATAGAATTAACATCGTTAGAGCGAATAACGAACTGCCTATAACTGCTAGAGCGTATAACGAACTGCCTCTAGCTGATGGAGCGTATAACGAATTGCCTCCATCGGTGTGGATTGTATAACGAACTGCATCCACTGTGGACCGTATAAAGAACTGCATCCACGGTACTATGTATATCGTATAACCATTGCTTATATGTCTAAGACCTGGGCAGACTATCGGTGCAATAACCATACACCGAATGACACACGAGACCAGAGCATATAACGAACTGCCTCTAACCAATCCAAAACATAGCCCAATATAAATAATCTCATAAGGGTAGTGTTAGTTCATTCTGATAGCATATAATTGATACTATTGTCATCTATACAACTAGGCAACAACAAGTGCACAGTGTATGCAACACCCGAGAATTTTATAAACGGTTTTAAAAGTAATTTAGCTATTTAATTAAATTAATTTACCTTTAAAACCTATTTTTGAGTAAACATATATTTTAGTGTATAAAATATATAAGTATAATATTATGTTCCGTCTTGAGTGTATAGTAGCCTTAAGACGAGTTTTAAGCTAAAATCGATTCATTTTGAATTGTGTTGGGCCTAAGTTGGTATAAGGATCCATATGATACCATTTTCCTACTCAAACCCTCGTAAACCCCTCTTCCTTCATCTTATTTTCAGCAAACTCCATTCTAGACAAACACCATTGTTGAGCACAAATTTCTTCAAACTTAAAATCCTCATAACTTCTTCATTTCTCAACCAATTCCTTTGGTTTTCGCGCCATTGTTCTCTTCTTTTCATTCTCCTTCTTTGTAAGTAAGAAAGGAACTGTCTTTCTTTCCCCTTTAGCAATTTCGAAAGTTCCTTTTTGCCCTATGGGGTGAATTCTTCATTTAACTCATTTATTTTACGTTTCTTATTCGCTCATATGTTTAATGAATGATATATGTATGAATTTTTTACGTTTTATTCACATGAGTTGTCATATAAGGTTCATTTATGAGTCCTCTTATGTGGGTTTTGATGTGAGTCATATCCGTGAAGGTTTGTCTTATATCTACCTATATGTTTGACTTCTACCTTAGATCTTCCACCGCTTTCGTGGGTTTTGTGATTGGATGCTCGATTGTTATTGTCGAGTCTTGGGTGCGGACCATTATACCTCATGTCGAATTGGAAAGGGATTTACTTTCCGAGAGTATGGATCCAGGTCTTAGGCTAAGACGTACTTAGCTAGTCTTCTTACCAAGAGTTGTGTTATTGTATAAGTGTGGTTTGGAGTCTTGTATGGCGTTGTGTAGTAGATATTCTTTACTTAGATTACGTACTCATGTTTAGTTGTTGTATTTCAAATGTATATTGGTTTATTAATGTTTCTCTCATATTTCATTTATTCTTCTACCTTCCTTGTTACTAATTAATGTTTAATGTCTAATGTTTTTCATGGATTACAATCATTATGTGTGCCTCATATGTTAATGTGCTTGATTACGTTTATCTCGATGTATTATGGCTGGGAGAATCTTGAGTTACTCCCCCAATGACTGTGGCATTCATGTTTACATGGATGACAGGTGCGGGTTGGTGTTGCATGGGGGAGACTTGTGGGCTAGCGAGCATGCACCCTAGGCCTTTTCTTTTCATATTTTGGACTTACATTTGAACTATTGTCATTCGTGGGATATGTTTTCTTCATCACTTGTTTATTTTTATTTGTAAAACCTAACTATTACATTCAATTTGTTTCCACTTAGTTATGTTAGTGACTCTTCGCTTTTGGACTTTGAAAAGTTTTTAAAAATGTCGTATTTTCCGCTGCGTATCCTTTCTTTTAAGTTAATATTTGGCGTCCTAAATAGCGGGGTGTCACAGTTGGTATCAGAGCATTGATGCTCCTGACGCACACACGTGCTCCCCAACCCTTTAAACATTACTTGACCATAAAAATAATGAATGAGAGTGGGGTAGAACTAAGGCCCTAATATGGTAGCCTATTTGTTTGTGCTATGTGATAGGTTCTAACTTGTTTGATTTTGTGCAAGAAGATGGTGAGACCAACAAACGTGGAGAACACGATCATGCAAGCTCTCTCCCAAATACTTCAAAATCAATAAGGTGTGAATCATTCTATTCTCAATCCTCCCGCTCATCAAGGAAATCGTCAAGGAAGTTTTGCATGAAAAGCAAGTCAACTCTCAAGAAATAATGCTAGGACTTATGGAGGAGAGGTTGACCCGTTGTTGCTTTCGGAGTGGTTCCGCGACATGGAGAAAAACTTCTCCCTCTATGAAGTTCAAGACCAAGATAAGTTGAAGCTTGCCTCTCACTTTCTTGTGTAGGAGGCCGATCGTTGGTGGACTTTGACGAGTCCTACAGCTACTCAAGACCCCTTCCTCGAGTGGAGCCGCTTCAAGACAATGTTGGAGACTTTCTTCTACCCTAAGGAGCTAAAGCAACAAAGGCTCAAGGAATTTATGGATTTCAAGCAAGGGAAGTTGTCCGTCCATGAGTATACTGTTAAAATCAACAATCTTGCTCACTTTGCTTCCAAATTCGTGAAAGATGAAGAAGACCGGGTGTACTACAAAAACCAATCTCAATACTAAGGTGGAGAGTATGTTGAGGAGGAACTCTACATCCTTTGTGGAGGTGTATGACGAAGCCATTTGGTTTGAGAGCTCGTTGAAGGCCATTGATTAAGAATCCAAGTCTTTAGCGACCTCTCAAGCTTACCGCCCCAATTCCTATGGTAAAAGACCATTTATTCCTTCATCCTCTTCTTATTCTAACAAGAAGAAGTTCGTGCCAAGAACTCAAGTGACTAGCAGCCAAGCCCCTCACCCAAGCAACAACTTTGACAAGGCTAGGAAATGTTTTCTTTGCAAGCAAGCCTATCATCCTAGAGTTGGATGTTACGGGAAGCCGTTAGTATGTTTCAATTGCAAGAAGTCGGGTCATCGCATGAGTGAGTGCCCCGAGAAGAAAGATTCTCCTACCGCTAATGCCAAGCCAAGAGGGACTATCTTCGTGATGAGTCGAGCCACGGCCGCCACACATCCCGATATCATCACGTGTATATTCTCGATTTGTGACCATCCTTGTCTCATTTTATTTGATACCGGCGCATCATTGTCTTTTATATCTTCCAAATTTGTGGAAAAGCTAACTATTGATCCAATTTAGAGTGAGGACACTCCAATATATTTGCTTTTCGGAGAGATTGTCTCTTGCTCACTCTCCTATTCTAATGTTCTGATAGTTATCGCGGGGACTATCTTTCCCGCTAACCTTCTCCGGTTTCCCTTAGAAGAATTCGATGTTATCTTGGGCATGGATTGGTTATCCTTGTACCATGCTAAGTTTGAATGTAGGGACCAAAAGATATGCCTTAAGAGTCCCTTAGGAGTTCGAGTTACCTATTAAGGAACCCGATCCCAAGTTGGTGTGAGATTGATCTCCGCCATGAAATTGATGAGTTTTGTGAGGAAGGGTTGCCAAGTTTATTTGTGTATAGTGACCCCAACCACCTCTGCCTTTCATAAGCTCGAAGATGTTCCCGTGGTTTGAGGATTCCCCGATGAATTGCCCGGTATTCCTCCCAAGCGTGACGTGGAATTTTCCGTTGATCTTGTGCCCGGAACCGGACCAATTGCTAAAGCCCCTTATCGCATGACGCCGACCGAGCTAAAATACTTGAGGATTCAACAATATGATATGACCGAGAAGGGTTTCATCCGACCTAGTGCCTCTCCGTGGGGTTCCCCCGTGCTTTTCGTGAAGAAGAAAGATGGATCTATGCGACTTTGCATCGAGTACCGCGAACTCAACCGACTTACCATCAAGCATAAGTACCCTCTTCCAACAACCGAAGACTTGTTTGATCAACTCAATGGTGCTTCGACTTTCTCCAAGATCGACTTGAGATCCGACTATTACCAAATTCCCGTTCGTGAGTCCGACACTCCTAAGACCGCCTTTAGCACGAGATATGGACATTTCGAGTTTAAGGTGATGCCATTTGGATTGACCAATGCTCCCTCTATCTTCATGGATCAAATGAACCGAACCTTTAGTGAGTTTTGGGACAAGTCTGTTGTGGTCTTCATTGATGATGTTCTTGTGTACTCCAAAACCGAAGAAGTGCATGTCGATCATCTTCGTACCGTGTTAGGAGTTCTTCTCCGACAAAAGTGGGTTGCCAAATTCTCGAAGTGTGAATTTGGTTGTCCAAAGTGTCTTTCCTTGGCCATGTGATATCCAAGGATGGTGTGATGGTAGATCCCGCGAAGATTGAAGCCGTTGTTGAATGGAAAAGACCTACCGATGTTGGTGAGATTCTTAGCTTCTTGGGTTTAGCCGGTTACAACCGCCGCTTTGTGAAAGACTTCTCCAAGCTTGCAAGGCCGATGACTCAATTGTTGAAGAAGAAATACAAGTTTATGTAGACCGATGAGTGTGAAAATGCATTCCAATAGTTGAAGAGACGGTTGACTACCGCTCCCGTGTTGACCTTACCCGAGGATGGTGTGGACTTTGATGTGTATTGTGATGCTTCCAAGATGGGTTTAGGTTGTGTGCTCATGCAAAATAAAAGAGCGGTTGCCTATGCTTTGCGTCAATTGAGAGTTCATGAAGTGAACTATCCGACTCATGATCTAGAGTTTGCCGCCGTTGTTCATGCCTTAAAGATGTGGAGACACTACCTCTATGGAGTTCATTGCCGTATCTTCACCGACCATAAGAGTTTGAAGTATATCTTCACCCAAAAGGAATTGAATATGAGACAACTTCGTTGGTTGGAGTTGGTGAATGATTACTATGTGGAATTGCTCTATCATGAAGGAAGAGCTAATGTGGTTGTCGATGCCCTTAGGAAGACGACTCATTCGTTGAGTGCCATCCGAGTGCTCCCCGACAAGCTTTACGCCGAGTTTTGTAAGTTAATCATCCAAGTTGTGGAGAGTGGATTTGATTATTTGGGTGCTATGAGTGCCGAGTCCGTTATCTTCCTCGAGATTCTTGATGCCCTTGAAGATGATGTTACCTTGAAAAGACTTCAAACCAAGATTCAAGAAGGAAAAGCCAAGGATTGCAAGATTGATACTAGTGGTTACCTTCGATACCAAGGCCACTTGTATGTCCCTGATGCCTTTGAGTTGAGAAAGAAAGTGCTTGATGAAGCACATTTGTATCCTTATTCCATTCATCCCGGAGGCGATAAGATGTATAAGGATTTGAAGTTTCAGTTTTGGTGGCCTAATATGAAGAATGACATTGTGCCATATGTTGGAAGATGTCTCATTTGTCAACGAGTTAAGATCGAGCATAAGAGGCCCGAAGGTTTGCTACAACCGTTGGAGGTTCCCTTGTGGAAGTGGGAATATATTTCTTTGGATTTCGTGATGGCTCTACCGAAGACCTTAGAAGGAAAAGATACCGTATGGGTGATTTTTGATAGGTTGACCAAATGTGCAAGATTCATTCCGATCAAGGAGACTTGGAGCTTACACTGTCTCGCTAGTGCTTATGTTGAGGAGATTGTCCGTTACCATGGTGTTCCCAAGGAGATAGTTTTGGACCGCGACCCGAGGTTTTGCTCTAGATTTTGGAAGGCTCTACAAGGTGCTATGGGAAGTAGATTGTTGATGAGCACCGCATTTCATGCCGCTACCNTTTTGGAAGGCTCTACAAGGTGCTATGGGAAGTAGATTGTTGATGAGCACCGCATTTCATGCCGCTACCGATGGACAATCCTAGATAACCATTCAAACCCTTGAGGATTTGCTTCGTGCTTATGCCTTAGATTTCCATGCTAGTTAGGAAAATAGTTTGCCATTAGTGAAATTTTCCTACAACAACAGTTTTCATGCCTCTATCGAGATGGCTCCCTATGAAGCTCTTTATGGAAGGAAGTGTCGTAGCCCTATTTGTTGGGATCAATTAAGCGACGTCCGTGATCTAGGACCCGAAAAGCTAGCCGAGATAGTTGATCATGTGAAGCTCATCCGTGAAAGAATGAAAGCCGCTCATGATCGTCAAAAGTCTTATGCCAATGTCCGCCGTAGACCTTTGGAGTTCGAGGTTGGAGATTGAGTGTTCTTGAAAGTTTCACCAATGAAGGGTGTAAAGAGGTTAGGAGTAAAGAGTAAGTTGAGTCTGAAGTATATTGGACCCTTTGAGATTGCGAAGAGGATAGGTGTCGTGGCTTACAAGTTGGACTTACCCCCGAGTTTGGGTAAAGTTCACGACGTTTTTCACGTGTCTAAGCTTAGGAAGTACGTGAGCGACCCGAGCCATGTGTTGCAAGATAATATTCCTGAGCTAGAGCCGATTTTATCCTTTGAGGAGAGACCGATTCGCATCTTGGACCGAAAAGACAAGAAGCTAAGGAGTAATGTGGTGCCTTTGGTGAAAGTGTTATGAAAGTGTGGTGGTGTTAAAGAAGAGACTTGGGAACCGGAAGCCTCCGTGCGTAGCAAGTACCCGAGCTTATCCGATTAGGTAATCTCCCTTACCTCAAGTTTCGAGGATGAAACATTTTAAAAATGTGGGAAGATTGTAACACCCGAGAATTTTATAAACGGTTTTAAAAGTAATTTAGCTATTTAATTAAATTAATTCACCTTTAAAACCTGTTTTTGAGTAAACATATATTTTAGTGTATAAAATATATAAGTATAATATTATGTTCCGTCTTGAGTGTATAGTAAGCCTTAAGACGAGTTTTAAGCTAAAATCGATTCATTTTGAGTTATCTTGGGCCTAAGTTGGTATAAGGATCCATATGATACCATTTTCCCACTCAAACCCTCATAAACTCCTCTTCCTTCACCTTATTTTCAGCAAACTCCATTCTAGACAAACATCATTGTTGAGCTCAAAATTCTTCAAACTTAAAACCTCATAACTTCTTCATTTCTCAACCAATTCCTTTGGTTTTCGCGCCATTCTTCTCTTCTTTTCATTCTCCTTCTTTGTAAGTAAGAAAGGAACTGTCTTTCTTTCCCCTTTAGCAATTTCGAAATTTCCCTTTTGCCCTATGGGGTGAATTCTTCATTTAACTCATTTATTTTTGTGTTTAGGTGAGAATTTGGAGAACACGGAAGAAGATAGTTACATCACTGAGGATTCACTCGAAGACTAGGAAACATAAGGTAACGGTGATAGGTTACTCGACAATACACTTGAATTTCATGTCTACTTGGGTTAATTTGGTGTTCTACATGTTAAAGTTCGTAAATTTATATACTTGGTGGTATTTCATGCTTGCTTGTGGTTTAATATGTTCATCTTATGTGAAGGTTGGATAACTAGATGTTTTCATGGTTGGATTGCGATAAATTTGTCATCTTTGTCATGTTTGACACTTACTTTCTTAAGAATTCATGAAAATTGTGTAAATGTAAACTATTGGTTGAAGAATTGGACGTATCTTGGATGGTTGTTGGTTTACATGCTGAGTTTTACATTCTAAACGTGTTTCCGTCTCATGACCCATGCTAGAATTTGTGTTTAAAAATATGTCGTATGGAAATCATACTGAAATCGTGTGCAGGGGTCTCCAGCCGGTGGACCGGCTGGAAACCCCCTGATTCATTTTGTCAAAATTCGTGCTGGGAATGTCCTAGCCGGTTGGCCAGTTGCCGGTCAGCCTTGGCCGGCTGGGAGTCCCTGTAAGTTTGGTTGAAAATTTTATTTGGATGTTGCCCCAGCCGGTGGGCCAGCTGCCGGTGCACAGGCCGGCTGGGGAGTTTCTGTTTCATTTTGGCTTTTGGAAATTTGGGTGTTCTCCCAGCCGGTGGGCCAGCTGCCGGTCCACTGGCTGGCTGGGAGGTTTCTGATATGTTCTTGGAATTTTTTTTTAAAAGGGTGGCCCAGCCGGTTGGTCGACAGCTTGTTCACTGGACCGGCTGTGAGCCCTTACTTCTCTATTTCATTTCGTATTCGCTCATATGTTTAATGAATGATATATGTATGAATTGTTTACATTTTATTCACGTGAGTTGTCATATAAGGTTCATATGTGAGTCCTCTTATGTGGGTTTTGATGTGAGTCGTATCCGTGAAGGTTTGTCTTGTATCTACCTCTATACTTGACTTCTACCTTAGATCTTCCACCGCTTTCGTGGGTTTAGCGATTGGGTGCTCGATTGTTATTGTCAAGTCTTGGGTGCGGACCATTATACCGCATGTCGAATTGGAAAGGGATTTACTTTATGAGAGTCTGGATCCAGGTCTTAGGCTAAGACGTACTTAGCTAGTCGTCTTACCAAAGGTTGTGTTATTGTCTAAATGTGGTTTGGAGTCTTGTATGGCGTTGTGTAGTAGACATTCTTTACTTAGATTACGTACTCATGTTTGATTGTTGTATTTCAAATGTATATTGGTTTATTAATGTTTCTCTCATCCTTCATTTATTCGTCTACCATCCTTGTTACTAATTAATGTTTAATGTCTAATGTTTTTCATAGATTACAATCATTATGTGTGCCTCATATGTTAATGTGCTTCATTACGTTTATCTCGATGTATTGTGGCTAGGAGAACCTTGAGTTACTCCCCACTGACTGTGGCATTCATGTTTACATGGATGAAAGGTGCAGGTTGGTGTTGCATGGGGGAGACTTGTGGGCTAGCGAGCATGCACCCTAGGCCTTTTCTTTTTATATTTTGGACTTACCTTTGAACTATTGTCATTCGTGGGATATGTTTTCCCCAACACTTGTTTATTTTGATTTGTAAAACCTAACTATTACATTCACTTTATTTCCGCTTAGTTATGTTAGTGACTCTTTGCTTTTGGACTTTGAAAAGTTTTTGAAAATGTCTTATTTTCCGCTGCGTATCCTTTCTTTTAAGTTAATATTTGGCGTCCTAAATAGCGGGGTGTCATAGTGTAACTACTGTACCATCAATTTGTGAATAACCTCATGCCTCAACTCATAGAACAATGTGACTGACTGTACTACTTGTCATATGAATAAGAGTAATCAAAGTGATATGCAAACACAATGTTATACTATAACTGAATACAACACAACATTTGAAACAAGTATTAACGACCAAGGTTAGTAACCTTAATTATAAGATGAACTTTGAATGTGAGGTTACATTAACCTCGACTATAACTTCAACAAATAACCTTAACACGTAATTCAAGGTTACTTTAACTTCAGCCATAACCTTGACTTAAGTCAAGGTTGCATTAGCTTTAGCCATAACCTTAACACGTAACTCAGAGTTAGATTAGCTTCAGCCATAACCTTGACTCATAACTCAAGATTACACTTGCTTCAGCCATAACCCGGGGCCTTTCTCTTGGCCGTGAGTCAAGCCGCCGCTAGGATTTCACTTGTGAACCCTAGTTGCATACAACGACATCAAAATAACGTATTTACTACATACGATATGCAATTAAGACATTAGATCATATCTAAATATGCGAAACATAATATTCATGACCATAAATCATCAAACATGGTACGAATCATACAAAGCAATCATTAAATTATGTTGATCATATTAATTGACAAACTAAACTAAATAAAAAGAGAAACATCTAGTTACCCTTTTAGCAATTAATGATGCACATGAATGAAATCCTTCATGAAGAACACGACCAACAAGACTTGTCTCCAACACGTGTCAACGTCCCCGACATCGACTCTAAAGAATGCATGTATCACCCTCATTTAACTAAGAGCCTTTAGTAAAATATTCCCAGTTAAATAAGATTGTTACCATCTCAGTTGTCTGAGGTAGTGAATATAAAAGACAAATAATGCGAAAGATACTTTAAATAGTTAAAGACATTATTTTAAATAACTCAATGGTCTTATTAAAAATCTTCTAAACCAACTGATTAATTAAATAAATACAATGCAGCGGAATGAAAAATAATGTTTAGTGATAATATAAAGTGATAACTGTTGGAGTAGGTGTCCTCCTCAATAGTGCGTTTACATAATAAATCTCGTAAAAGAAATATCAGGGATATAATTTATTATTTGTCAGTTGATCAA
>VHZZ01014472.1:14923-25234 GCA_009801015.1 Silene noctiflora
ATGCAAATGCAGCTGAGCTCATCACCCGAAACACCCGTTCATCCCGCCAATCGCTGGCCCGGGGAAAACAATGCAATCATCCYAACCGAAGTTGAGGTAAACTCATCCCAGAACAAGTCTGAGGTATCCAATGCAAATGTCATGCCCACAGTAATAATTCATGACATAAGGACTATATTAGGCTCAATATCCATCTTTGGACGTGATAATTTGGCCGGGGATCAATAAATTTTCCGTCAAAATTTTTTTTAGCTCATATATATCAATAAATATTAGGATCGAGACAGATATTGAGCCTAATAGAGTCCTTATGTCGTGGGATAATAAATGACAATCTTGGTTACGCGTCTAAGTCATCACTTAACGCCTAAAACGGAGTTCAATTGATGGAAAATAAAGTTTAGGGGCACATTTAGTGATAATGACAACAATTAGGGGCACCATGTATGTTTTAAAAAGTGTAGGGGTAGCATGTAGAAAGTCGAAACATTGAGGGGTACCATGTAGAATATCCAAATTTTATAAAAGCAAAAGTGAATAAAAAAGGCTTAGAAGTTGGTATTTATAGTCATAAAAGTGAGGCAGTATGGAAAGATACAAATACTAATATATATTATTATTTTATTTTAAGGAATACTATTAATATTAGAAAACCGCTTCCCTTATCTTACTATATTTCACACGCCCCAACTGGCTACTTCCCAAACTGATTTAAAATATTTTCCGTCTTACAATCTTATAATAAAATATGAAATATATATAACTAAATAAAATATAAAGACGTTAAATAAATATAAAATTCTCGTCAAATAATCATAAATCATAAATACTTATAATTAAAATATATTTCTCATTTTAAATTTGTTGACTACCATTGACCAAGTGTCAAAATACGAAGTATAACAAGTTCGACCACCGTGCATCACCATAGGACCACCATAGACCGTGCCTCTGACCATAACTTGGCCTTGGACCACCGTGAACATACCCAGACCTGACGTTGACCACCGTTGACCGTGGAAGGGTGGTAAATTAGGTGTTTTATGGGGAGGTTGTGCAAGGGTGTCACGAGTATAGAACTCGGTTTAAAACCCGTGCTTGGACTTGACCGGACCTGGGTATGGTGGGGTTGGGTTCTCGTGCTTGGGGCGACCCTAGGGGTGGTGTAGGTTGGGCCGATGCGGCACCTTGGTGGCTGGAATTCACAAAAATAGGGGAAGGGGATTGCGGTTTGTGAAACCGTCTTAAGACGGTGTTTGTGGGATGTGTGGTTGCGTCGAGGAGGAGGTGAGACTACCCTTGGAAACACCGTGAGTTAGTGGTGGTGATGGTGGTGGCTAGAGGTGTTGTGGTTTGTTGGCGTAGTGGTTGTGAGGGGTTGTTTGGTGTCGGGTTTGAGTGTTTGTGAGGGGTGTGTTTGTGCACCGTGTGGCGGGGCATTGTGTTGGATTGATGGTGAGGCTTTGACGGCGAGGTGGTGGATGGCAGGGCTGCCATGGTGGTAAGTGGACTGACCACGGGGGGCTGGGGTATGAGTGTGTGGCCGTGGGTGGTGTTGTCGGGTTGGTTTGGCCGCGGGTTTGGGAGTGAGTTCGTGAGTGTTTCGTAATTGGTTTAGTTAGTTAGTTTCGTTATCGAGTTTAATTAATTAAGTTACGTAATTTCTAATTAACGAATTATAATTATATAATAATCGTGTAAGAGATGTGAATTGTAATCGTATATTTATTATTAGTTGTTTTAGGTCGCGAATTTGAAGTCGAATACTTTTAATTGCCTTGCGTGGAATTGTTGTGACGTATTTGCTGAAAAGGTAGGATAATCCACTCAGTTGTATTGTTTTAATGTGCTATATTTATTATATGAGTATTGGATGTTGAATGAGTTAGTCTTTGGCTTGTGGATGATGCATATTATGTTTTATGTTGGTTACTATGGTTGAGGTGAGTATTGGACTGCCCCAGGCCTAGTCTCTGTGGATCTCGTGAGTGATTATGATTATTGGACTGCCCTAGGCTTAGTCTCTGGTGGATCTCGTGAGTGGTTATTTTGAAGGCCCTAGGCTTAAGTCTCTGGTGGATATTGTGTGGATGAGCTCAGTAGTGGAAGAATTTGCATTTGACATTACATGTGCATTATGGTTGTGTTATCTACTGTTTATTTTATCCTATTCAACCTTTTGGTTGACAGTGTATTCTGTAAACACCTATGATGAACCATTTATTGGGGAGCAGATTGATGGCAGGTTTGAGATAGCTGACTTGGGAGGTCATGGGGATGTGTGAGGATGAATGACTGAGTCTACCTAGTTGTATAGGTCACCTAGTTCAGACGATCTTTATTTATTTCATATACTTTATTTATTTTCTGTTGCGAGAGATGTATTATTTAATAACTCAATTTCAGTTGGTTAAGTTGAAACGAGATCATTTAACGTTAAATTTTATCTTAAGTTCTTTGGATTGCTATACTTTATTATACACTGCCTTAGTAATCTGAGATGATAATAGTCATGTTTATTGGGAATGTCTTGCTAAAGGCTCCTAAATGAATGGAGGTGTTAAAGAACCATCTTACCTTCTACCCATGGGCTGACTATTCCCTTGGCAACAACGATCTTCGTCTCAGCAACATACACAACTAGCCGACATGGGACGAGACCCTGTAAGAATAGTAAAGGGGAAAGGGTAAATTATCGATTACTTCTTTTTATGATTTTTTTTTCAAAATTACTACCTTACCATTTTATAATTTTTTTTCAAAATTACTACCTTATATGTTTTTTCAAAATTATCGATTACTCCCTTTTATAAATTTTTTCAAAATTAATGTTTTAACATTTTAAAACGTAAGTATTTTGAAATTTATCTCCTCAAATGTAAAATTCATAGTGTCGTTCTCTGCATTAAAATGCAATCTGTTATGAGTTAATAAATTTTTAACCATTTAGGGATTTAAATTAGGCCAAGTTATTTAAAAATTGAATGGAGTAAATTATAAAACGGAGTAAATTTGAAAAAGTGGTATATAAAAGGGAAATGTAAAATCTTATCTAAACAACTAGTAATAGAAGATGGTCATTCATATTATAATACCTCTAACTCAAGGAACTGATCATTAAGCTTGGTAGAATGACAAGTACTCACAAGAAGGTGAGAGGAGGAGACATCTGTTGTCTTTGTAATTTCGTCATCATTTGGCAACTTTGATTCTAGATGACACTTTAAAATTTCTGACACATGTTGTTTTACAACCCTTAATACGTCAACCATTGCTTCTTTTTTCACCTCTTCCTTAACCAATTTAAAATCATCCTCCGTATACACTTTCTTATTAACTCCTGGACTATTTGATTTTCCAAAAAAGCTAGTAAAACCAACAGAGCCTCCAACTCCTCTTGTGAATTCAGGGCGGTCAAATTTTCCCGTGGCCTTAACCAACACATCTTCTGTTCCAGAAGGAACAAACTCCCCTTTTCTCTTTTTCTCCTCCCAATAATTCTGTTCACATTAAAAAAGGGTTAATATTTTAGATGAAAAACCATTTATTGACTAAATTTCAAGAGAAAACCAGAAATAGGGCAACAAAGGAAATATTTAAGGACTTGCAAAATTAACTAAATGAAGTAGAAATAACTCCCTTTGTCCCAATCCGATTGATCACTTATGAGTTTAGATATATAATTAAAGCCATGACTAGATGTGAAACAAACCTTTAATAACCAAAATGAACAGATACACTTAGTTACATATATGCAAGTTTACTTAATGTATTCACATGAATATTACAGATGGAGCAATGTAAGTGAGACCAACATTTCCGCAAGTACAAGTGAATTTACTTTATTATTTCTGAAATAACATAGTAAAGATTAAGAGTAACAGGCAGTTACAAATTCCCAATTTCAGGCGGAATGAATTCGTTAAACGAGTTACAGCTAAGATCTAAGACAAGACAATAAGCTTAGAGATATTACCAATGCTAGAAGGGATTTGACCTGTAAGATTGTTTGTATCGAGGCTGAATCTTGTGAGATTGGAAAATGCACTGAAATTTATTCTCAATAAAAACTAATCATCAAACCCTAATTAAACTAATCAACCAGAATATGATTTCTATAAATTTTTCTTCACCTTAATCACCTTACACAAGCCATTTTGTGAGGCCATTTTACCTTTCGGCATAAGATCTTAAAGCCTGAGTGTAAAAATATGCAGAGCTTGAGTGTAAAAATTGAACATGATTACTTACAATTTCACTTATTTACTCTTCCGTTTGCGATGAAAGGTCTCTAGATGAAAGGGTATGTCCTTTGAGCCACAAATAACCCCGATCCTGAAAACGTTTCATAATATTTTTCTCGGTAGTTTTGCGATGGGCATCAAGATCATTAGCCAAGGCCTCATTTAATTTTGCTTCATACAAAACATCTATCGTACCGAATCGAGCCAGCTCTTCCCATATAGTGTTTATGCAAGTTATATGCTTTCGGGATTCCTGTGCTTTTCTACTTTTTTCCTGCAATCTAACTATATACGATATTTTTTTATTATTAATAAACTTGAAAGAAATAGATAGCTGAATATCATTAACAAACAATAAAATAATTCACCTTAAATTTCTATCCATTCCCTGATCCACAAACTCCTTCCGATCATATGGTGTTATCCCTTTATAAAGAGTCAAATGATCATCTTAAGGCACTTCTCTCATTTGTTTTCTAGTTTTATAGATAAAAAAAGAAGTCAAGGTTGTCTTAAACAACCTAAAACTCACAACAACGTTGCTTAGAACCTTCTTACGCATCGCATCATCTTCGAAGTTCCAATTGGTCTACCAAAACAATTCATAAAAATGGCACAAAAATTCCATTTAACTAAATAATATCAAAACAGCACGCTGCTCTTGGCTTTTGATGTCCAGGACAGTATCAGCTATTTCTCATTAAAGAAATCAAGAAAAGTCAAATCAGACAAGATGATCTTTATTAAAGTAAAAAAAAACGTACACAGCAAGGTGGTACATCAACAACAACCTTATAAGAGGACCTCGAAGGCTCGTGAAAAATGAACTTAACGCACAAACCAGTTAGTTAAAACAAAATGCAAATCAGAATGCTAATTAATCATAATGGCAAAAAACAGAGGGCGAGACAAATTGGCAAAATAACTAGCATAAATTTGATTTGTAGATGCTAATCAGAATGGCAGAAATCAAAATGCTCAACCAACAATCCATAATAAAAAAGTATCAGAACCTTTATGTCTTTCCAAATCGACTCTTTAATTCCCTCGGGTACTTTAAACCAATCCTCATATGTGATCTTGATGTTATTTCGGGCGATATTACCAATATCTCTATCAAAATCTAACCTTCATGCTCCAAAAGGCCTAACGAACTTATCAAATTTAATACCCTTAGGCCTTGTATCTTTGTATTTTTTTCCCTTATACCGGTTGTTGCACCTCTCCCTTTACGTTTGGGCTTCTTACCATGGTCATTTTCGCTCGTGGGGGCTTCCTTGTCCATTATATACCTTAGGAAACAAATTAAGAAAAATAGTTAGTATATACCAAATATGAAAAAAAAATACTTCAAAGAAATAAATGTTTAGCACTTCTAATTTTTTGTTTTTAAACTTTGGGCTGGTGTCCAAGCAAGGAAGTTGAATCATATAGCCTTTACATGTATATTGACTCTTAAAAGATACGAGTAATACATAAATCAATGCTGAATTTTCTTGGACATAAGTGTAGTAACTAACTTAAGACTGAAAGGTGAGAGAAAATGCAAAGAAGAAGACGAAACTCCTGAAAGAGAAGCACAAGCAGCAGTTGAAAGAGTTGAAGAGAAGATACTTAGTTGTGAGCTAGAATATTATGAGAACTTGATACTCCATGTTGATTTGTAATGGTAGTTGTAACATTTGTTGTGTAATTAATTATTATTATCTTAATAAAACCTTTACATTTACCAAAAAACACAGTTTCGGAAATAATTAAAAGAACGAAAATAGGACTACCTAAAATAACCATTACTATTTAAAGTTATCAAACCAAAACCCCTCATCATGATCTTGACGCATATAAGTTTCATCACGTAAATCTTGAACCGATCGACGTTTGACTGAAACCAGAGGGAGTTCATCAAACTGATCATATTCTTCTTCGTCAACTACACCCTTGACACCAAGAATACGTTTTTTTACCATAATGAACCACGAATGATATCTTATCTAAAGGATCTTCAGTGCAGAATATTTGTTTCACTTGAGATGCAAGAATGAAGGGTTCATGTACATGTCCAATAACATTAAAGTTTACCGAAATGAATTTCATATTGTCAAAAGTGACGCCCTTATCACAATCTATCCATTTACACCGAAACAAGGGTACACTAAAAGTTACATACTCAAGCTCCCAAATATCCTCAATTTCCCAAAGTACCCCCTTGTGATGTCTATGAGATCCTTACCCTTTCCAGCATATTCTTCTAATGATGCAAGAACAGTCACACCACTATTTTGCATTGTACTCTTGTCATCTTGTCGGTTTGTGTAAAAGCAAAACTCATTGATATCATACCCTTCAAATGATGTAATGTTTGATTTAGGGCCATATTCTAACCAACGTAAGTTATTACTTACATTATGAGGTTGTGTAGAAACTCAGTCATCATCTTACCTTTAAACCACTCCGCAAAAGTTCGATTTTGTTCATTCAACAACCAATCGTTGCGTTTATGTGGATTTTGTCGCTTCAGTAAATCCAGGTGCTTCGTTAAATAAGGATGAACCTTTGTCATATGTTGTAAAACATATAAATGTGCTTTATGAAAAGAATCACATTCCACACTCGTGTGTTTCTTACCTAAAGTACCCTTCCCTAAGAGTCTACCTTCGTGCCGAGATATAGGAACTCTAACAGGTTGAACATCTACCATATAGTCAACATAGAACTGGATTGTCTCACATGCAATTGTTGCTTCAACAATACTACCTTCAGGACGACAACGATTCTTCATTCGTCTCTCATAAGTACTCATCTCTCGCTCCATCGCCCACATGTTTCGTTGAAACACCGGACCACAAAGTTTAATCTCACGCACTAAATGAATGACCATGTGAACCATGATGTCAAAGAAAGCAATAAGAAAGTACATCTCCAATTCACAGAGAGTCATAAAAACATCCGCTCAAGTCATCCAAGGTTTCAGGATGGATACCTTTTGAATTGATTGCATTAAAGAAGAGGCAAAGCTTGGTGGTGACTTGCCTAACATGCTTAGGCAGTATGGATCTAATGGCTACAAGCAGGAGTTGTGTAAGAGTATCCACATTGAAGAGGATGATGCATCCTCTTAGCACCATCTCTCTTATAAGAGGATGTCCTCTTCAATGTGGAATCAATTTGGACATCCTCTTTGAAAGAGGAAGAGGAAGACTTCCTCTATTTTTAGAGGAATTACAACCTAGGTCCTTGTGCCCACTCTCCCATAAAATTATACCATGTGGATTATATTTTATTTTTATAAAATTTTCAACTATTATAAAAATAATTAAAATATAAAAGAGGAAGAAGAGATGATCCTCTTTTATGTGGGGTAAAAATAGAAGAAAAGTTGGAAGGGGCCAGGGATGGTAATAGTGGAAAATGAGGTGTCAGAAAAATAGAAAGAAAGAGAGAAAATAAGAGGGAGATGAAGTACTCTTCAATGTGCATGCTCTATGCATAACATGGCAATCGTGAGATTTCATACCAACTAACTTAAAATCTTTTATGGAAACAAGACGACTTATGTTAGAGCTATATCCATATGGTACCCTGACTCCTTTTAGAGATTCACAAACAATGATTTTCTCCTTCTTAGAAAGAGTCGTGCAAGACCGTTGTATATAGATACATTTTCCATTCTCAATTAGTTTTAACTCGATACGCCCCCGAGCAGCCATGTCATTTCGAGCTTTCACCTCATCCCCAGTCTTATTCATCATATTGAGTAAAGTTCCAATTACACTATCAAACACGTTCTTCTCCACGTGCATGACATCAATACAATGCCTCACATACTAGTGCTCCTAATATGGAAGTTCCTGAAAAATTGACCTCTTTGTATGGTATACTCCATCTGGTGGAGGTATGTACGGTTTTCCGAAATATCTAGTTATATTCTTAACCTTATCATAATACTCTTTTCCATTCAAAGACAAAGGGAGTTTCCTATGCTCCGTTTTCCCATAAAAAGCCTTTTTCTTTCGATATTGGTGATTTTCAGGTAGAAAACGACGATCACGCAAGTACGCATATTTGCCACTGTGCTCCAACCAATCGGATTAAGTGTCATCCCCGCATACCGGACATCCCTTATTGGTTTTCAGTCGGTATCTAGAAAGGTTACCATAAGCTGGGAAGTCATTAATTGTACAGTACAACATAGCATGCATTTGAAAATTGGAGCTAGTAGCTGCATCAAACACCCGTACCCCAAAATTCCACAAGAGTTTCAAGTCTTCAATTAGAGGAGCCAATAGACACCAATGTCATTTCCAGGTTGCTTAGGGCCCGAAATTAGGAGTGTTAACATAATACATTTGCTCTTTGTGGTAAGTCAAGGAGGGAGATTGTAAATTATCAACATTACTGGCCAACAACTATGTTGGGTACTTAAAGTTCCAAAAGGATTAATTCCATCGGTACAAAGTTCCAATCTTAAATTTCTAAGCTCTGAACCGAAATCTGGAAAGATTCGATCAATTTTTCTCCATTGGAGAGAATCAGCTACATGCCTTAGTTTGTCATCTTTATTCTTGCCCTTTTGATGCCACAACATGTGCTCCGCATCTTTTTTATTTGAAAAAAAAGCGTTTAAATTTTGGTATTTTTGGTAAATATCATAATGTCTTCACAAGACTCCCTTTCTTCCTACCATTACCATTATCTACTCTCTTGTATCGTGACTCACCGCACTTTGGGCATTATTTTAATTCACTACTCTTTTCGGTACAAAATACAGTCCTTCCGGCATGCATGAATGTTTTGGTAAGTCATAGCTAATGGGCATAGTAGTTTCTTGTATTGGTATGTGGTGGTGGGAAGCTCGTTACCTCCTGGAAACATTTCACATAAAAGTTTTAATAAGGATGTAAAACTCTTATCACTCCACCCATTTCCAGCTTTCAATGTGAATAGTTTTAACACAGCTGATAAAAGAGAGAACATAGAACAATTCGGGTATAAAGGCTTCTTGGAATTATCAACCATTCATATCCTTCATTAGGCCGTCAATATTATCATTATCAGGCTCCACATTATCATCCATATCAATATTTTCAAATATTTCATCGTCATTTTGATCCCCGACATCAATCTCATCCCCATTTTTATCATTAATTCCAAAATTTACGTTGGTAAAAATATCATTATCATTCTCTCCATGTCATATCCACACATTATAATCATCTTTAAATCCTTTTAAAATTAAATGCTCCCGCAATTCATCCCTAGAATTCATCTTTTTCCGATTTTGACATATGGTACATGAACATACAAACTGATTATCCCCATGGTGTCTTTGATGTTCGAAGTCACAACTAAGAAACTCCTCAAGTCGTTCAAGATAAACAAAATGATGCTTTCCATACATCCAACTTCAGTCCATAATCTAGTTAATACACACGTATATGAATGGGTATCTACGTCCTCTCATCAAATTTGTGCTTACTAGTCTACATTCTTATTGGGCTGCTATTTTTATTATTCCATCAGTGGTTATGACTAAAATTGATGCCATCTGCAGAAATTTTATTTGAGGAGGTAGTGATAATTATCTGAAGAACCCTAAAATAAGTTGGGACAAATGTTGTATGCCAAAGGAGGAAGGTGGTTGGGGGATAAAGAACTCAAAGCTTTGGAACAAGGAAATGTTGGGTAAATATACTTGGTGGATTGGTAGTAAGAAGGATCAACTTTGGGTGAAATAGGTGAGACATATTTATATGAAACATTCCTCTTGGCTCAACTACAGTCTACCTACTGATTGTAGTTGGTTATGGAAAAAAATTGCTCACACCATGGCTATTTTCACTACAAAAAAAAAACACGGGAAACTGACGGAATTATGAACCCGTCATTGAAAACGGGAAACTGACGGAAAACTGACGGATTTTCCGTCAGGAAAATAATCCTGACGGAAAATCCGTCACCATCCGTCAGTAAACTGACTAATACTGACGGAAAAACCGTCAGTTTCCCGAGATTTTTTTAAAATTCCTGACGGAATACTGACGGTTATTCCGTCAGGATTGTTCCAGAC
>VHZZ01014474.1:22319-36817 GCA_009801015.1 Silene noctiflora
TTGATAAGGCAAAAATGAGTAAAAAGAGAGGCATGCTTACCTCTTTTTCCTCCCCCTAAAACCGGCAGCTTTTGGCAACAATAAGAAATGTTTTTCTTATTTTTTGCTATAATTCATTCTTACACAAAAAATACTCCAAGTTTTTATGTGGTAAAAACTCTCTCTAATATTCTCTCTAAAATAGTGTTAGATCTCATAAAATTGTTTTTGGTTAAAAACTCTAACACTATACAATATTACTAGTAGTAGTAATAATATATATATATATTGATAGAGTTTATATTTTAAGGTAACTAATATATTAATCTAGTTAATTAGTATATTAGTTTTAAGGGTAAGTCTTGGGTGCAATCAAGAGGAGCTCTCCTATACTTAGAGATTTTGTGGAAGATCATCCCAAATGTTATTTAGCTCAAGAACAAGTGAAGCTAGGAGACCTTACTTGTGCCCTATAAACCGAATCATTTTATTGTAAGAAAAGTTATTTTCTTCCTTTTAATTCATACATGCAACTAGATCTAAGAGTATAAATTATGAGTAATTTATAAAATGAGTTAGATGAGTCTAATTAGAAGTATATGATATCTAACATTCTGCCCAGACTTCAGTCGGTCGAGTGAAGTCCTCACTCGGTCGAGTATGGTTGCACTTGATCGAGTGCCACCTCCACTAGGTCGAGTGAAGTTCCACTTGGTCGAGTGCCATCTCCACTAGGTCGAGTGAAGTTCCACTAGGTCTAGTGCCATCTGCACTTGGTCTAGTGCGAGCAGCATTTGGTCTAGTGTCAGCTGCACTTGGTCTAGTGCTCAGCTAAATAAATCCGGGTTATTACACTACATTCCCCTTTCCCATGACAACTTGATCCTGCTAAATTCTCAATCCACGTAGTTTAGGGATAACAACTGAAGAAGTAGCAGCAAAAGAGGTACCAGTACTCATTAGCTTAGGATCTTTAGGCTCCTTTAGCCATTTGCAAGTACTACTCTTATGTCCCAACTTCCCACAACCAGAGCAATAAAATGAAACTCACTCATAAACCACCTTCTGAGAAAACTGTCCTAAGAAAGGGGCATTAACATGATCAAACAAAGCTTGAATGACATCAATCTCCACCATGACTCTAGCAAAAGAGAAATTTTCTTTGTTATTAGTAGCAAGATCAGCAAACAAAGGCTTCCCAAGTTTACTTTCTATCTTACTCAGCACTACATTAGACCATAGATATGGGTCTAACCCAGAAAATAAAATCCAAACAGGAACCTTTGCCACTTTCTCCATTTCTAAAGAGAATGAAGAGTACCATTGTTTCAGAATGAGTGAGTTGCTACCTATCATCCATGGACCCTTTCTAAGAACATTTGTCATGGCCTCCTGAGAGTCAAATCTAAATGCAAACAACCTTTTCCAATAGTATTGAACCACTGGGAGTAAAATAGAACCCCAATATTTGGTAACAAAATCTTGAACAATTTTCAGAGTGGGTTTGGCTCCAATAACATGACCCATTAAAGTAAATTCCCAAATTTTCAGTTCTTTCTCAAAATCTGATTCACCAATTTCCACTTCACTAGTTGTGGCACTATCTTGACAGTAATAAAGACTTATTCTTGCCTTAATAGGTTTCTTAACTACCCGAGACCATGGTTTCGCCATTTTTGATGGAGTTGTATCATTATTCACAACATTATGTGTATCAAATGTATTAGCAATTACAGTATCTACTTCAACAGTATCATTATGCATAGGATTTACAGCAATGAGATCAACAACATTATGTGATTATAACATTAATTAGGCAATAAATAAAGTTTTGGAAAGAGCAAATCACTTTGTTCTTTACAATATGCAGTGAATTTCGTTATTGTCAACCAATAAAAAAATGTGTGTTTGAAATGAAATTAATGACTCATAATTAATTTGCAATTCCACTAAAAAAAGGGTGAATAAAACATGTAAAACGACATATAAAGAGTAAATTTATCAATCACCTAAAACGACATATAAAGGATAATGGAGGGAGTACATGGCAAGCATAAATTAACCCCTAATCATCCCCATAATCCCCCATTAACCCTAGACTAATGACTACTCATATATACTTCGAAAAAACATAACAAGAGTAGATGAACAGTCCACGGAATTAAGACTAAACATGATAATATAAAACAAGTAGTAATTAAATCAAATATTAACAAGTAATTACAATGAGATTAGAGATTATGTAATACCCGCCTTATTAAGAATCCGATGACTGACCTATTGATCATAGGGGACCTTTAGTAACAGATGGACGAGGGAGTTGTATTACGTTCTTGAGGAGATACTCGACCTAGTAGGGATCACTTGGCCGAGTACCTTTACCGAGTGCAGTGTACTCGGCCGAGTATGTTCCATACTCGACTGAGTAAGCATCTGACTGCGTATTATATTATTACGCGGAGGTTACGACTTAAATTATTTCCGCCTTATGTTTTGTTATTTCTAAACCTAATTCCCTCCCTCTCAATCATCCCATCTCTTATCACCTCAATCGTGACTTAGCCATGGACCTTATCCGGGGAGGGTGATAGCTTATGCCTGGAGTCATCGCGTGGAGTCGTCGTCGACATCTGATTGTTCTTCAAGGTAAGTTTGTGGGTATTCGTTAGTTGTTTAAGTCAATCATGATAGCATAGTAATAGGGCATAATCGTTGTTATAAAAGATGATGTGGATTCTTGCTAGGCATGATGTGATTGATGCTTTTCTATGGAATAGCGAAAAGATAGGTTTTCCCTATTCATTTTTTAGTTATTGTCTGATTGATTGGTTGTCTTTGTGATTTTTTTACTATGGAAATCGTGTTGTGTTGACATGGTTGTCATGTGGTGGTTAGGGTATAGCGGTGCAAGGATGGTTTGTCAAGTGTGGATTTTGGAGCCATCGTCGAGAGATGGTCTTTAACCCCATATTCGCCAACTGTGGTTCCCGTCACAAGGGGGATGTTCAAATTAACGATGTGGGTTTGCTCGTTGCGATGAGCGAGGCTTGAGGTGACAAGGCTGTCGTCTATCACTGGCGGTGTAGGTTACCTATTGCGATGGGAACCTGGTTTTGGTGGAGGTGTGTGTTAGTGGAGCTAGTGACGAGGAAGTGTGCCAGTATCCGTTCATTGTATGCTTGTGAATTTCTTATCATGTACCTTACTCATTTCTGTTATTTACCTTGTGTGGCGCGTTGTGGTGTTTCTTCGTATTGTTTGTGTCTGCGGTGATCCATACATATTGTTGGTAATGGTGAGAAGATGAACTTTTCAGGTACTTGTGGTTGATTTCGGTCAGGATGTAATCGCTGGGACGGGAGATCATATGACATCGAGTCAGTAGTCAAACAATAGTAGTTCCACCAGTTGTACCTCACATATATAACATAGTTGTTTATGTTTTGGTTTTCCGTTGTTCGTTATAAAATAATTAATTTAAAGTTTTGTCATTGTCTATTCATATACTCACATTGGGTAACCGAGATGGTAACGCCCTTACTTTCTAGGGAAGGTCTTGTTAAGGCTTCTCGGTAAGTTTGGGTGTTACAAAGTGGTACCAGAGGAGCGACGAATTTGGAACCTGAGAAAATGAACCAAATGAATATAGGGTTTCAATTAAAATGAACCTGGTGTATGTGTGTTGGGGGCCCTCTTATGTGGGTTTTGGGTGAGAAGGCGTCCTCATCTCGAAATCCCGGCCCCAACATACTTAAGCCAGAATCTACGCGTGGGATAAAAGTGTGGGATGATGTGCGTGCATATGTGTAAACTGTGGCCTACCCTTGTCCTTATAATTGCATTTTCTGTGACTATAGTTGAGTTCCATGCATGATAATATGGTACAAGTGTCGATAGGGGATGTCCTTGGTTTGATATATAGTGTGGATATTATATGTATGTATGTCATGCGGTGTTGTTTCATAGAGTAATTGGTAGAGTACTTGTATGTATACAATATAGTGGATAATTTATTCAAGTTCAAAACTTATTGTTCATATATGATATGGTAGCTTGTGCGTAGAACATAATTGATATATGGGATTGTGGGCAAACGAGTTGTCATGTGTATGATTGCTTAGTAGCATAGTGGATGGTAAGAATATGGCCTAATTGTGACGAGTTTTAAATACGTTTTAGACTCCGAACACTGTTTCTTGTGTTTATAGGGATGAGGATACTAATCTTAATCAAAATCCAGTTACGTAATGTAGGTACTCGACCGAGTGCGCCTGACTCGACCGAGTGCGCCTGACTCGACCGAGCCCGAGGCACACTCGGCCGAGTATCCAGAAGCGGTAGCTGCTGTAATCTGCCTATTTTGGGTACTCGATCGAGTAGGCAAGTGTACTCGACAGAGTACAGGGAACTCGAGCGAGTAAGTCGGGTACTCGACCAAGTACGCCTATTTTACCGGTTCATCGAGTAAATTTCTAGAAAGCTTATAAGTTTATTTTTCTTATAATTTTCTACACCCTTTCATTCTAAAGAACATAAACTCTCTTAAAATCTTCTTTCTAAACAAAAACCTTGGTGATTTATCTCCCTTGATCTTTGATTCTTCAACTTGCTCTTTCTTTTCACCCAACCGATTTCTATTTCAAGGTAATGTATTTCCATTACTCCTTTTTAAATAATCGAAAGTCCAATTTTGTGGAAAATCTGAAATTTTTTGGTCTTGAATGCATAGAAACACGTTTAAGATGTTGTTAATTTAGTAATACTTTCTTCAAAAAATCAATTTTTATATGTGAAAGATGATTGCTATGCCCAAAACCCTTATGTTTATACCAATGCAAAAATTTTCTAGGGTTTGGTTACAAGGTTTGATTTTTCCACTTCAATCCGTCTTAGGATGAATATAGGAGTCCGATTGATGCTAGTACAACACTACCTAGTATCCCTTTTGCGTATATTGGTCGAAAAATCCGTCTTAAAAAGAAGCCAAAATCTAAATTTTCACCTTTGATATAATGTAAATTCCGGAAATTCTTGATAAACTCGTATTCTTGCAGCATGCCGAAAGCGAGAGCACCCGCCAAGAAGAGGAATCGAGCTAATGCCGCCGCCGAGCAGGGTCAGTGAAGTGGGGAACCGCTTGTTCTTTCAGTTGAACAATATCCCACGGTTATGTTCGATAACTTTGACCAACGGTTTGCTTTTCTTGATATGATGGAGCGTACTATGAGACCGACCCATTGTGTGGACCCAAGTATTCTGAGGGATTTGAGAATCGAGTCGGACATAAGTCATATATTTAAGATCTTGGGTTTGGAGGGGTTGTATCACCTTCGTAAGAAGTCTTACCCTTTTCTGACCTTAGAGTTTATTAGTTCGCTTAAGTATGTGATGATGAGAAAACCGTCTGTTTTTGTCTTATGAACACCGGCTTGACTTGACCCTTGACCAGTTTGCCGAGCACCTAGACCTAGAACCCGGGAAAGATTGTTATTTGAGTGATATGGCAACTGAGAGTGAAGCTTCTACCTAACTTCCCTACCTTACCGGCCGATCCGCACCTAGTGCGAGTGCAATGTTGATTAACGATGTTCAACATGTGGCTCTCGCATCTTCTCGAGGATGTTGACATGTTTGCTGTATGGTCAGAGTGATGTGAGCAAGTTGAACACCCATCAGGTCATGCTTCTGATGTCCTACCTTAACCCCCTCCGGAAGGAGCGTTTTTACTACAATGCTCTCGGGGTGGTATGTTCTAACTTGGCTCTTATGGCCCGTTCCAGGATCCGCTACTTTAGTTGTGGGGTCATAGTGACCCGGTTGGCCCAGAGACTGACCGACTTTGTTGCTCTTACTGAGGTGACTTCTGTCTTGTTTGAGAGTACACCAACCATAGACGAGGGCTACTTAATGCATGTTAAGTGGTTGAGGAGGTTGGGTGACGGGGCTTTGGCATGGAGGGTGAGGGGGACTAGTTGGATGAGGCTACCCGATGGAGAGAACTTACCGGTGATTGACCACCTGACAAAGTATGACCTGGAGAGTGGGGAACCCTAGCGTCAGCCATAGTTCTACCTCATTCCTCCCGAGATCCTAGAGGATTGGCCCGAGTCGGTGATAACTTCTGGCCGTCAGAAGGTCGTCCCAACACTTAGAGAGGCTAGGAGAGCAAGGGTGACTGAAGAGTTGGAGACCGAGTCACCTAACCCACCACCGAGCTTTTCTTCGTACCAGTACCCGTCTTATCATATGGTATACGATCCTAGGATGCAAGTTAACGAGCTCACTGAGAGGGTGTTCACTGCTCTAGTGCTGAGGAACATGCACAAGATGGCACATCGTCAGAATGTGGGGCTGATCTTGCTCAGCAAGTATGGTGGAGAGGACCGGGGGATGACAATGGAGTATTCAATAACTACAGGGTGGACAGTGCGACATGAAGAGACCCAAGGAGCTACGAGTACGGTTGTATTGCAGGACCATGAGGAGCTAACTACGATAGCCAGCTGGATGAGGAGGGAAGATGGGTTGATGGTGAAGCCGCTACTGGAGCATATCAGAGAGCTAGGACGTCGGGCGCAAGTGGTGGTGATGACATGGGCGAGGATGTGGGTTTAGACCTATGAGATTGTTGTAATGTCATATGTTTTAGTTACATTGTTATGGATTTGGTTGGACTTTTCTTTCTACATTTGGATTCTCATTGTATAACCCGGCGATAAGGCTAAGACTTTATCTTATTGTAGACTATGCTATGTTTGAGACATGATGTTCTATGGCATTCGATAGTTAGATTTAACCTTGCAGGTAAAAGTTGAAGTTTTGTGGAATTTATAAAGATTGCATTCTGTCGCAGAGTACCCGGCCAAGTGCTGACTACTCGACCGAGTAACTGATAATTGGCTGAGTGCCTGATGTGACTCGATCGAGTACCCTGGGAAGGTGTTCAAGATTTTGACTCGTGATTCTGTTATTCGTTTATATAGTTTTGTCAGGTTCTGCATTTTTCTTCTTTGTGTGATGTATGTGGGACCCAGGGTACGAATGGTACGTTTGGCATGGCGGTATTGCCACGATTTAGCGATGTGGTTGGAACTTGAGTCGGATGTGAGATACAATTTGGTGGGGATAGAATCACGTTGACGGTGTGATAATAATTTTTGCATATCCCAGTCGTCATATATCTTTCCACGCATGTATACTAGACCTCATGTCATATGTTTCGGTACACTAGACAGAGTTGCATCGGGTCATGTTGTTGTGTACTTTTATGTGCTAGGTAAGGTGTTTTCCTTGCGTCATGTTGCTTTGTTTAGTCTTGGGAAGTGAACTTCGGGGACGAAGTTCCTTTTAAGAGGGGTAGATAACATCGCGACAATAGGATTTATTTAAATGTTGATCGCCATTAATCTAATGATTTTTTTGTACTTATTGGCTTAGCTTAGAGCACGACAATGACGTAGTGGTTTGACAAACAATGGTTGATAACGGTTTTGATGATGGCATAATAACTTGGTGATATATAGAAGTTGTTAGGAGCTGACAATTGCATTGAGTACCACGTAAATTTTCGAATGTCTTATCATGTTGTGGTTAGCGTGTGGGATGAACTTCGGGGATGAAGTTCCTTTTAAGAGGGGAAGACAGTAATAACCGCCTTATTAGGGACTCGTTGACTGACCAATTAACCATAGGGGACCCTTAGTAAGAGATAAACGAGGGATTTATATTACGTTCTTGAGGAGATACTCGACCTAGTAGAGGTCACTCGGCCGAGTACATTCGACCGAGTGCGGTGTACTCGGCCGAGTATGTTCAATACTCGACTGAGTACGTGACTGACGGCGTATTATATTATCACGCGGAGGTTACGACTTAAATCATTTCCACCTTATGTTTTGTCATTTCTAAACCTAAATCTCTCCCTCTGAATCCTCCCATCTCTTACTACCTCAATCGTGACTTAGCCATGGACCTTATCCGGGGAGGGTGATAGCTTATGCCGCCAGGAGTCATCGCGTGGAGTCGTCGCCGTTGTCGGCATCTGATTGTTCTTCAAGGTAAGTTTGTGGTTATTCGTTAGTTGTTTAAGTCAATCTTGATAGCATAGTAATATGGCATAATCGTTGTTGTAAGAGATGATGTGGATTCTTGCTAGGCATGATGTGATTGATGCATTTCTATGGAATAGCGAAAAGGTAGGGTTACCTTACTCAGTTTTCAGTTATTGTCTGATTGATTGGTTGTCTTTGTGATAATTTTACTATGGAAACCGTGTTGTGGACACTGTTGTCATTTGGTGGTTATGGTGTAGCGGTGCAAGGGTGGTTTTTCAAGTGTGGATTGTAGAGACATCATCGGGAGATGGTCTTCATCCCCATGTTCCCCCTTGTGGTCCCGTCACAAGGGGGATGGGCACATTAATGATCTGGGTTTGGTCGTTGCGATGATCGGGGCTTGAGGTCACAAGGTTGCGGTCTATCACTGGCGGTGTAGGTTACCTGTTGCGATGAGAACCAGGTTTTGGTGGAGGTGTGTGTTTATGGAGCTAGTGACGATAAAGTGTGCCAGTATCTGTTCAATATATGCTTGTGAATTTCTTATCATGTACCTTACTCATTTCTATTACTGACCTTGTGTGGCGTTTTGTGGTGTTTCTTCTTGTTATCTATGTCTGCGGTGATCCATTGATGTTGTTGGCAATGATGAGCAGATGTAATTTTCAGGTACTTGTGGTTGATTGCGGTCAGGATGTAATCGCTGGGACGGGGAGAACAAGTGACATCGAGTCAGTAGTCAGACGATAGTAGTTCCACCAGTTGTACCTCACATGTATAGCATAGTTGTTTATCTTTTGTTTTTCCGTTGGTCGTTGTAAAAGAATTAATTAAATGTTCTGTCATTGTCTATTGATATACTTACCTCGGGTAACCGAGATGGTAACACCCTTACTTTCTAGGGAAGGTCTTGTTAAGGCTCCTTGGCAAGTGGTGGTGTTACAGATTATACAAACTAATTAAGGAGATTATAACAATAGATGAATAAAATAAGAAAAATACTTGAATGGAATGAAGATCTTGTCACCAAATCTTCGATATAAACTTAAAAATCCAACTACTAAACTAAATAAACAAGTAATTAAGGAAACTTTAAGCTAATTGAAGAGAGACCAAAGAAATAAATTTAGATCTAGGGTTTCAAATTAGAGTCTAATTAGGGATTGATGTCTAATTAATTACATTAGAGGGGAATTTATAGAATTACAAAATATGGGGATAAATCATGAAAATAGCTCGAGTAGAAGTTGGTCTTGAGTGGGTAGAATGACAGCCTAACCCTGACTATCGTCCCGCTCGAGAAGGCTTTGGCGTGTGTGTGTTTGTGTAAATATCACCATATTTAATTGTGCTGGCCTCTGATGATCCATTTGTTATTTCCGTTTAAATGGGGAGAAGATTGATTTAGCATGTAATAAGAGCATGAGGAATGTTGTTGTGTTGCGGGGCTTTGGGGCGTAACATTCAGGAGTGCATGTCGTATAATCAGTCTAGTTATCACCTAGATGTATTTATTTATTTTACTATTGTTTAGACTTTCGCTGTAATTATTATTAACTGAGTTCTACAGTTGAATTATGTAATAAACCATTTGAGGCTTATTCTTATTTATTCGGGTTAATTTTTTAAAGTACATTTAATTTTTTACCTTTGTTATTCACTACCTTGGCAACCGAGATGGTAAAACACCTTTATTTACATATGAGGCTTGCTAATGGCTCCTAGATAAATGGGGTGTTACATTTACAACTGTAAATGAAAAACACACTCTTTTTATTCAATAACTCATTGATGAAAACAAGAATACAAGTGTAACACTCCCATTTAAGCAGGAGCCTTTCGTAAGACATTCCCGAGAATAGAGATGTTAACATCTCGGAAACCCGAGACAATGTATATCAAATCAAACAATAATAAAGTACTTTAAATAAAGATTACACCATTAACTTAAAACTGGCTCAAAGTAACAAAAACAGAGTTTAATAATCTGATTACATGCTCAGTAAAAGATAGTGTCTAGACTCAAAATAGAAATACTAATGTCCGACAACACTAGACCGAAATGTTAGACTAGACTCGCGATAGACTTCGTCATCTCATCTCAACTCCAGCACAACATCCAAATAAGCTCTTATTCTTACTTGCTAAATTAACCTGCTCCCCATAAAATCGGAAATTATCGAATAAATTACCACAAGCCACCCCAGAAATAGGTGACAATATGACACAAGACACAAACACGTCAACCTCTGGTTGAGTAGGGATATAAATAACATATAAATGAACAAATGACGACAATGAAAACACACACACACACACACACATATATATAAGATCATGTAAGTATTAGTCATATAATTGAGGATTGAGGATTAATACCATCCGTTAGATCTAAGAGATCCAACGTCCATTACTGAGCGCGGATCATTAAGGGCAAAATAGTCATTTCACCGCGCGCCTATATAAACCCCTTTCCTCAGCTAAACTCGTCATTCTCACCCAAAATTGCTTCTCTCTCTACCTTCTCTCTTCTCTTACTCATTCTTCCATGGAAACCCTAATTTTGCTTACGTTTTCTTCGTGATTTCGAATTCTTCAGCTCGATCTCAACTCCTTCTTCTATTTATAATCAATTATCATACTATTTCAATGATAATCACGTTCTCAGGTACGTTGTTGTTGCTAATTTCAGCTTTTTTTCCTCTTTAATTTGTAATTTCAGCTTTAAATCACATGTTATTTTCATTTTTTCGTACAGATCTTACTTTGTTTTATCTAATTATCTGTCTAGATTTGTAATTTCATCTAGCTCTATTGTTATTTTCAGCTTTAATTTGCTTTTTTTTTTCCTAAATTTGCTATGTTTCCTTCGTGATTTCTAGAATCTCGGCTCATTCTTCTATTTATCATCAATTATCATACTATTTCAATTATAATCCCGATGTCAGGTACGTTATTGTTCTTAATTTCAGCTTTTATGTTCTCTTTAATTTGTAATTCAGCTTTAAATCACATGTTATTTTCGTTTTTGTATATTTCCAATTAGTAGTCATCTTACTGCATTTCTTCTAATTTTCGTACGTAATTTTAATATATGTGTATTTATATCATTTTTCCATCTACCTTTTTTTTTCAGCTTTATTTGATGTTTTACGATTTTGTTTGCCCTAAGATTAAGTTGTGATATTGATATTCTAACAAAGTATGATTGTTGTGATATAAATTCTCAAGTTTAGCAAAACATGAAGGATGTGATATACATGCAGTGGGATATAGTTTACAGAATGTGTAATATTGTTTTAGATAATGATTTATATTGTTTTACAAACTATGTGATATTGTCTAGCAGACTGTGTAATATTGTTTTACTGCATATCTGTTGCTTTGAATGTCACAAATTAATTATTACTTGTTTGTTTACATTGTGTGATATTGTTTAGCAAAATGTGTGATATTGTTTAGCAAAATGTGTGATATTGTTAAGTAGAATGTGTGATATTGTTTAGCAAATGTGTGATATTGTTTAGCAGACCGTGGACATTGTTTAGCAGTCTGTGTGATATTATTTTACTGCATATCTGTTACTTTGGATGTTTGACATCAATTATTACTTGTTTGCTCACATTGCATTTTTATATGCTTTTTCTTGCCAGATCTTGAGAGTAGTTTAACTTCTTATGCCCCTTCCTCTAACGATACTAATGTGTCTTCAATTAGTTCTACTCTACATAGAAACTAATTGGGAGCTGGTATGAGATTAAGATTAGGCTCCTTGTTCAGCTTTGAGTGGCCTATTGGACAAAGACATGGCTTAGTCCAAATTGGCCTGAGAAGAATTAGGCCTAATTTTCCTGCCAAATGAGTTTCCAAGTTTGGTGTATGTTTGGTTTTGGTTATATATTTGATGTTGAGTTGTCATCATATGTTTCTTAATTACATTCTGCTTGTTTATTGTGCTGCGATATTTTGTTTGACCATCACCATTTCATCTTGTTGAGCAGTAAGCAAAACATAAATTTTAAGATATTGTTGTTGGTTCTTCTGATTCCATTGTTTTCATCAGGTATTAAAGGAAATTGGATCATATTTGTCTAATTGCAGCTGTGGCGTTGCTCATATTTTCTATGAGTGATGTTAACTCATTGGTGGATTCGAGTTTTGATTAATCCACTTTCTTCTGTTGGTACAATAGGTTTTTCAAAAAGCGGTGGCACTGGTGGAAGCGGCACGTTTGGTAACGAAGGTGTGCCAGGTATTGTTGGTGTCAATGGGTTTATACTAGGAAGAGTTGGAATTCCAGGGACAGGAAGTGTCGGGATATCAGGCATTGGAAGTGTTGGAAGATTTGGGATTTAAGGAACCGGAAGGCCAGGGATAGTGTCTCCAAGAGAGTTGAGCTTAGACTTTATCCCACTAGATTGTTGGTTGCATCGACCAGACCGGTTGTTTAAGCGTCTTAAAGGTGAAGAATCCTGCGGAGTAAATGTCTTGGCCACCTTTTCTTTGTTTGAGATGGATCAGCGATAAAGTGGAAGTAGATGCCACAACACAGTATGGTTCATTGCTCTTGACGAGTTTTACTGTGCATCCTTGTATATCTCTCACATGTTTGCTTACTAAGAATGACATATACACTTTAAAGTTTCCTTTTTTGTCCATGTTAACTTCCTGATAGAAAGCTTTTCTTGTGCTGCCTTCTACACATTCCACTGCAACTGTTGCACCTGAAATGAACCAAAATTTAGGGTGTAACCGCTCATCCTCTTTATAATTCCATCTAATGACATTTGGAATTTAAGCAAATAGTGGAGAAACATTCAAACAACAATGAACTATTAAGTTGAAGAATCATATTCCAAAAGTTAAGTTAAGAACCTGAGATATAGTCACTGCCCTTGGACATGTCATGTTGGAAGCAAGTGTGAAAGTAAACTATGCAGAAAACAACTACAGAAGGATGCCTCTGAAAGCGAAGCCTAGCCTCCGAAAAGTTGCAGCAAAAACATGACAGTAAGAGAATTAGTAGTAAAAAGGGGCTGCAGGTTTTGAGCCCTGTCATCATTTGAGTTAGTTTTTCCTCACACTAATGGATAACACAACCAAGACTTTTAAATAGAGATAGAGGTAGAGGAAGCAATTACAATGACAACTAGATATGTTGGACAAAAAAATTGTATTCGGAAGTACATGGATGTAAATATGTAAAGATGGTAGAGCTTATTTCATTCGTTACTCAATCCTCAATTATTTCTCGTGTAGGTTAATATTGTATGTCAAGATTACAAAAGTAGTTATGACTAAACAATTTCTTTTGGCTCTGATATAATTCTTGGTAAAGTGTGATATTGTTTCAAATATCATGTGATATTTTACTTTAATGGTTGTGATATTGTGTCTCATATAACAAAAGTGGATAGAGATTTAAAAATCCATTTTACTTAAATATTTTTTTGTATACAGCGTGATATTGTTTTACATACAATATTGTTTCTAATGACTTGTGGTATTTTATTTACCTGGTTGTGATATTGTTTCACAGTAGCACAAAATTGGAGACTCCTTTTAAAATACTTTTAACCGTGATATTGTTTTGTATACAGAGTGATATTATTTATAAGTACAAGTGAAATTGTTATAAGGGGTATTGTCTACAGCTAAGCATGATGTGAGGATATTGTTTCAAAAGAATGGTGATATTTTTTTCAAATGAATCGTGATATTGTTTACAATAATGTCTGATATTGTAAAATACAAAAAGCAAATCTTGGTAACACTATATTATTGATTCAGAGGTTTTATGATATTGTTAACCAAAAATGGAGAAAGAATACAAAATTGTTGGCATTTGGAATTACATCTAAGCATAAAAAACCATTTACTTTCATTATATAACTATCTTGTGTCCAACATATTGCACTTAAGCATCTCCAATAAATTATATCAAAGCATCATCATCATTAAATCTAAGCATTTCAAATAATACATCAAACAGTAGTAACATCACAAATATTACATATATTTATCTCCAATACTACGTCTAAAAGTAATTTTCCATAGAGAACTGCGTCTTGTCGTTGTTTTCACCCTTTTTCTGCCAGTATTTCTTCCAGGCGAGGACCATGTTTGGCCTATTGATGAGGGTTAAACCACCAGAAAACAAAAGCTCACTAAAAAAAAAAATAAAGCAAAAAAGGGGTAAGTTATAAATAACTATATGCAACTATAAGCAGATTATATAAGACCACAACAATAACTCCGAATTAAAATAACTAAGTTAAAACAATACATTAATTGAGATGTTGTTGGATCATATATTCAAATATGTTTGTGTTCTAATGATGACAAGTATGCTATCCAATTTACATATACATTGTGACACCCCGCTATTTAAGACACCAAAATATAACATAGTTGAAAAGATAAGTAGCGGAAATACGGGATTTTTAAAAACATTTTTGGAGTCTA
>VHZZ01014477.1:11274-23784 GCA_009801015.1 Silene noctiflora
TATATATATATATATATATATATATAGAAATAGGATCTCGTGCGAACTAAAAGTTCCGTGGAAACTGTACGAACCATGTATCTGAACTGACTATTATTCATCAGCACAGGCCCAGACTTCTCAATACCTCACACAAGGCCCAATCCTCTCATAACTCATCCAAACTTTCAGAAAACCTAACCTCTCAACACCTCTATGTACTGCCAGTAGAGGTCGCCCGCTTCCACAACAACTCGACGGACCTAAGATACCGGCGATATGCCGGCCAGTGAGCCGTTTACTTCCCCTCTCTATCTTCGTCGATCCCTAACCCCGACCTTATCCTTCGTCCTCTCTTATCGTAAATCACCGACCATCAAAGCTTGCCACTGTCGCACCAGCGCACTATTTTTACCACCATTAGCGATTCGTTCTGTTTCCATACCTGCTACTTTTGTTGGTCATCACCGACCAACATCGACGGAGTATAGATTCAGATGACTGACCTCCTTCTCTTCCCCTTTTAGTCTCAAGTTACGTAATTCGTGGAGAGAGCGACATTGTTTATGACAGGTGGGCGACGACGGTAGATGATGGCCCCGATAATATTCATAGCCGTCGGAGAGAGACGGTGACACGCTGGTGGTCGATGATGGTGCGTGGTGGTGGTTGTGTGGTGTGAGTCGAGGGTGGTCGGTGGCAGTGATGGTGCTGATGGTAGTGGTAGTGGTAGTGGTAGTGGTGTTAGTTGGGGTCAGCGTTGGTAAGGGTGGTGGCGATAGTGGCGACGGTGGTGTTGGGACCAATGGTGATGGAGTGATGGTGGTGTTACTAGATACACAAAAGACCACCCCAGATACATCTGGTATTACTACCAGATGCATGTGTATCCGATAATAATACGATATGTATCCAGTAATAATACGATGTGTATCCAGTATTAATAACATGTGTATTTGGAGTAGTTCGTACAATTCGCACCGAACTCTAGTTCGCACCTGAACCCGCCCCTCTCTCAAAGAGTTTGAGAATAACAAAAATTTTAGAGAGACGGGAAAAGACAGAGGGGCATGATAGAAAGACTTTCCATGAATGTAGTTTAATCCGGGTTCCAAATCCCAGCAAAATCCTTTTGTGTGTTTAGAAATAGAAAATATTGTATTTTTGAGCATTAATAAGTAATCATCATCTGAATATTAGTTGGAGTTTGCGTGATTGATGCCGCCTATGAGTAAAAACCTTTGTAGAAACTTTCAGCAGGGCAGGTATGAATATTTGTTTTCCTTTTCCTTTAATTTCTCTCTTTATTGTTACATGTTAATAATGTGTTGTTACTTTATTCAGTTGCCGGTATGGAGATAGATGTAAGTTCTTGCATACCACCCAGCAAAACCAGAATTCCAATCCTTTCGGTTTCGGTGTTAACAATGCTCCTGCTCCTGCCAATGCTTCTGGATTTAAGGTTCCCTATACGAATCCGTAACCCTCCCAATCTTTTTTAAGTCTTTTCAATATGCTTGCCTATATATCAACTTTCATCTTCTTTATACTTATTTCAGCCTTTTGAGAACAAGTGGGTTCGTCCTGGACAACCATCAAACCAATCTCAACCTGCTTCGTCGCAGGGTACTCATCACCAGTGAGATTCTCACTACTCTTGTTTGTTTTTGCAATTCATATGATTTTGCAATTCACATGCAATGGGACAAACAAAGTTGTTTGGTTCGAATATCGTAAGTGAATTCCACATCAACTTCCTCTATTAGGGAGTGATTTGGGGTAAATAGACAACCCCACTTATTTTGCAATTCATGTGTTTTGGGAGGGAGGGCTAACCAAATGACTCTTTAATGTCCTGCATCTGGAGGTGCACAGATCCTGCCGTGTGCAAACGTATCATAGCTGAAGATTTTCGGAATGAGAAACCACTTTGGAAGCTCACTTGTTATGGACACTTTAAACAGTATGTTTCCCAAACTATTTTCTTCTTATCATTCATCTCAACCTAAAAAAACTTGTCTGCCCTTTTCTTCTCTTCTCAATCTTGACTAATATTGAGCCCTCAAAAATATCTATATGCTGTCGATGTTCTGAGGAAACAACTTTACTCTTTTCTGCAGGTTGCCATGTGATATTACAGGGGATATTAGCTACGAAGAATTGCGGGCAGAAGCATATAGTGATGCAAAACGTGGACTTAGCATACAGGCAATTGTAAGCTTTTCACTTACTCTACTTGTCTTGCACTACATATCAATCGAGTCTAAGATGATTCTTGTCTTGAATCTATCCCATATTTCCCAAGATATCTCGGACCTACTTGTTACTATTCTGCATATTTCTTTGCTGGAGTTGTGATGAACCATCTCATCAAAAGCTAATTGCTCTTTTTGGCTGTTCGATCAGCAATTGTGTCTTATATATCAGGAACGCAGGAAACAAAACAACTTCACGATTAGCCTTTTTAAATAATTAAACGAACAAAGTTACGCGTGTCTCATTTGCTAGGATGGTAACTTACTAACTTACATGTCCAGTCGTCTGGAACCTTATGTTGTCCTTTTTTTTTCTTTTTATATTTCTTACACTCTTTTTGAGTGTGCACTTGTGTCGCTTAACACTGTCTTTTTTCTTATCTTTTTTTTTAAAAGAGTATGCACTTCTTACTTTTGCCTATGGTCTATTTATGTCCATTGCAGGTTGAAAGGGAGAAAAATTTGGAGAAATCCAAGTTGATTGAATGTGAAAACTTAATTCAGAATCCTTATACAAAGCATGCACAATCAGCTCGGTCCAATCATAGTTCATTTCCTGCTGTTGTTACCACTTTGCCCTCTCTGACTCCCCAAAACACTGGCCTATCCCCTTTTTCGGGTTTTAGTCCTCAACAGGGATCATCACCTAATATATCATTTCCTACAGCCAGTGCCGCTTCGCCCTCACTGACTCCCCAAAACACTGGCCCATTTCTATTTTCAAATTTAAATCCTCAACAAGGATCATCACCTAATATGTCATTTGGGGTGAGGCAAGTATCTAATTTCACAGCATTTTTATCTTTTCCTATTCATTGATGAACTAACTTTAGGCGGATGCCCTTTTGGTAGAGAATGGGGCATTTCTTATATCCACTATTCTATATCACCTGATCGAGTGAGAATACGACTGTTGCAGGCCATCTACACCGACAAATAATGCTTTTTCTCAATTTCCGGGATCTGGGCCATTTGGGAGTGCCAATGTGCCTTCAGGTAGGCACTGCATGTCTTCAATTTTTGGTAGTTGATCATGACGTCTTTTGCAACCCATGTTTCTCTGACAAGGGTGTATGTCAAAGTATTAGACTCGTCTATTCTGTTAAACATCCTTAAGTTTTTGGTTTAAGATAGTGCCCTGCCAATGTCTTAAGTGTAAAATGTTGGGACGGGTGTGTGAGGAAACGAGGCCATGTGAGGAGTCGAAGTAACATAGTTCACAATTCACAAGCAGGATGTCCTTCATACTATAATGATTTTCTTAATACTCCGTATAATCTAAGTTTCCAAATGATGTTTTTCTATGGTAAGGTCTCTTCGGCACCCAAGTCCCTGCGCAAACAGGTCAAAACTCCTTCCTAGTGCAAACAAGTGCAAATCCTTTTCCCCCCAAGCCGGTCTTTGACAATGGCGGCATGAATACTCAAGGCAATCAAGCCCCTGTGCAAACAGGTGGAAATTCCTTTGCATCAAATCTACCAAACTTCAGCACTAGTGGTAGTCAAAGTAGCAGTCTCCCCTCGAGTTTTCCTTTATCACCACAACAGATTCAGACTCCAACAATCAGCCAGCCAACCGTTCTGTCAAATGTAATCAGTGATACCATTTCAACTCAACAAAGGTAGATCAATTCTGATTTTGGTGTATTGCCAATACCACATTCACTCAATTTCTCGCTAATTGCAAATTAACCTGGGTGTATTCTACCATGGGTCTATTGAGAGTGGGCTGAGCACGGATCAGATATCCGATCCAAAAGTGCTAATTCGGATCGGATATCCATATTAAAAATCCTTGAAGTTAGATATCCATATTCAAACCAAATGTTTCGGATATCCATTGTTCGGATATCCAAAATAATCGGATTGGATGCGGATATCCGGATATCCATATTTTGGAATTTACTTTAAAATTAAGTTTGAAACATGACCATATTCATCAACTTATATGATGATTTTCTTTAATATTCTTACTCCAATGTTCTCGACATAAATTTAAGTACTACTTACATATTTTTTTAATATTTTAAACTTTAATTAAGTTGTTGTATCATATAAAATTGTATTTTCTTGAAATTATACTAGAAAACTATAGTTTCGGATCGGATCAAATATCCAAATGTTTTAATTTTAATATCCATATCCAAACCAAAATCAAAGATTTCGGATCGGATATCCGATCCAAACTTAACTTTCGGATCGGATATCCAAAAACTTGTATTAGATATCGGATCGGTTTGGATAATCGGATTTTTTCTTGTGCCCTAATTGAGAGGGTGTCTAAAATTGAACGTTACATATTCAAATCGAATCAGACAATCTTATTGCATGTACATTTATCGTCAATGACCTCTAATCTGAGGGGATCACTCCTCTTTCTAATCATCAACGTTCCACATCAATGTTTTTTTTTGGTTGCTGTGAGATTGCCCTTGCAATTTGCAAATCTGAACTTTATGATCACCCTTTTTGTCTAGCTCCTTCGCTATTTCGCATATTAAATGACATTCTTTGGAATTCTCACTTATGCAGCCAAATGGTTCAAAATGAGATCTTGCCTGCTGATCCAAGCATTTGGTCAAAAGCAGAGTGGAAACTCGGAGAGGTAAAACTCATCATCTTGGTCATATATAAATTTATTTTGCGCCGTTCTGCTGCATAATAGTCAGTTACTCCTCTGATCTGTTTCATGACTATGTGAATTTGATTCTGGCTGGAAAAAGATACAATGTTAGCTAGAACTTGACCTTGTTTTCCCTAATTTGTGCTGAAGTCTAGCAGTTTGTTTCTGGAGAATTCTAGCAAGATATGAACGTTCAAAACATCATTAACATGCTGTTGTTCCAAATTGAAGTTCTGGAAAGTAAGATTGCACAAGAGAAAAGTTGTCATAATGGGAGAAATCAGGAAAGTTTGATCTGTTGATTACAAAAAAGAATTAAAATCTATTCTGTGTGAATCTTTTCTATGTTACTCCAACATTGCATATTATTCTCGTACTCGTGCACGACACATAACGGTCAGACATGGTTTGACCATGGCAAAAATCTCGGCGTATACGTCTCATATCGGCCGAGATGTATCGTTATCGGAGGCCCTCGATATGAGATATCTTGAGATGTATCAGGTTAAATAAAAATAGGAAAGAATTGGCTGATACGACTGCTTCATAACATGTATCAGCCAACGTGGCCCGATACGGCCTGCAGAACCCGAGATGACCTAGTTATAACTTGCGCCGACCAAACTTTCATATGAAAAGCACTAAAAACTGATGATGTTCGGGTGGTGGGCAAATTAATTATTTGAAATAGATTTTATATTAACATTATGAACTAAGTAGTTGATAAAATATTAACACCGGCTCACCATTATCGCTACTGATACGGCGATTTCAAACCATGGGTTTGACACTTGGACGCTTCATTTTAAGCCAAAAGTATTGATATTTAGAAGAATAACTCACTCCAACACTTGGACACACGCACCAATACTGTCTAAAGAGTCCGAGTAAAATTATGTTTTTAGTCATGGATTGTCTGTCTCAGCCGATTTTCTGCTTCTGTTTCTTGACATGGTATAATTGCACTGAATTGATTTAAAGGCTTCCAAAACGCACACCTATGGTAAATTATCATTTCTGTTTGTGCCTCTACAGATTCCGGAGCAACCGCCGCCAACTGAATATGTGAGATAAAGTTTTCATTGTTGAGATGACTATTAGGCTCGAGCTTTGATTTCTATCAACAGTTTCTTTTTGCTGTCAAATACTACAGCCCTTCAGTAGGACACGTATAGATCTTCCTTGCGTATATTCATTAGTGTAACCCTTTTCATATGTTAATTGTCGGAGTGAATTCAAGTATCCTCTTTATTCATCTCAATTTCTATATTGTGTGAATTCATTCGTGTCTTATTGCCTTTATGCGTCTACATTATGTTGTTTGAGAGAGAATTGGCTGTGTTTTGGCAAATTGATCAAATTAGGCTACAATGACCTAGTATTCTCCAAGTGAGTTTCCTGAAGTTCGGTTTTACAATATGTTATTAGTGTAAGTCTATTCTATAATTTACAATAAAAAGGTTATGCAACGGTGTAAAATGGTTACATATGATTTAACTTAATATTTTAATTAAAATGTTGTGAATGTATGTTTCTATAATCATGACTAAACCAATATCGAATGTGCTAGCACTCCTAGGGTTGCTTTCCATTGTCCTCTTCATTGGACACCAAAGTTCGACACATCAAATCTTTATATTGGGAAAATAATTGGGTACAGCAAAGATCACATAACAGCATTAATGATCAACCCTACAACGAGCCCTAACAAGGCCCCTGCTATTACTTCGACCTCAGTATGGCCAATTGATTCTTTCAGCACCGGAAACCGAGGAGTTCTTTTCGATTTTATGCCCACATTTCCGAAGCTTGTCATGTCTTTCTCATTCTGACTTTTCCGCATCTTAGATTCAAGCAATCGAGTTGAAGTTGACTGTTCATTTCTAAATGTGCTTGGTTCTTCAAGAGCAGCTGAACTCTCCGAGTTTGTTGCAGATGATTTTCCGGGTATAGAATTAATTATATCATTACCTTCGTCTATTACCGACAATGTTTGGTATTCTAGCAGCAACTTGTTCAGGGTCTTTGCATGAATCCCAACTTCCCTCCTTACTCCCTGTTAAGAAGAAGAGACCAGAGTAATGAACAAATGCAACCAAAATATTAATTCATTATCCAATATCAAAGCAGCCAAAGTATTATCCCTCGATTTAGAATATGAAGCAAAATATCTACGCTTGGTAAATTGTAAAATAACTGCCACTTGCAATTCCCAAAATTTTCATTATGAGTCAGTCACCTGAAAACAGCCACTTACCATGGCGTAAACACAAGACTAAGGTTGCGTACACCTCAAACCCTCCCCTCCTACCTCGTCACATGTGGGACAGTGGGAGTTATTGTGACATTTATGTTACCTCAAAAGTGTCTCAATGTAATGTTCTGTAGTCCAACAATTTTCACTATAAGCACGACCCCATCACCACTTTGTCATCCGTTTCACATAAACCAAGCTTCATAGTTCATTTAAAATCACGACGAAAATAAGACGCGGCATTTGCAAGATGTTTAAATTATAGTAGTACTTTATAAATTGTAAAAATGCTCGAAGAGATTTGATGTAGACGTTCTAAGAGTTTCTGGAAGAAATTCGAAATACTTAAATGCTGAGAAAACTTCTGTAAACAAAATATTTGTGAATTTAATCATACCTGTGCATCATACATTATAAGACCTGCATAAACAACAGCCATACCGAAAATAGAATCAGAAAATCCCCTGCAATGGAAAATAATAAAAATGGAATGATTAATACACAGAAGCAGCGTAGTTTTAAAGGCAAATCATGAAAAAACAGGGAATTTAGAATAGCAAAATAACTCTTAAAAGAAATTACAAAGCAGTATTGGGTTTTCATGGGAGCACCTTTCGAGGCCCAAACATGTTGCAGTAGCCACAACTGCCTGTCAATTCGAAAAACAAGAGACCTAATGAATGCAAAACATCAGTTCCATGCTACAAACTATCAGTACCATTAAAGTTAAGCTGCTGTTCTCTTCAAGGAGCCTGGAACTAATAAGATTTCACTCATGGGGAAACACCGAGAGCTGACACGACAACAAACTTAAATCCAATGTGAAAAAGGGAGACATCAACAAATTTTTAAAGGGAGAAAACTTTAGCTCATTGCTGCAACGGAGACGTCCCCTAACCCAATAGTATGTTGATTAGGGTGATAAGAAAAAATAAAAGCGAATCGCAAATAAAGTTGATACACAAAGATACATGGTTCACCAGCAAAATCTGGCTACGTCCACCAGAAAAGGAGAACAAATTTCACTATTGTAGAGATAGTAGTATAACATTAGATCGGTATACACACGCTCAATAAGAGCCAATAGTATTACCCAATCCTACTAACAACTTTGGTAATCTCAAGGGGCAAATTAAAAGAGACTACACTAAAATTGAGTTCAACCTTGAAAGAACTCACAAATGAGATGAAGGACAAATGATCTTGAGGCCAACCAAGATCCGAACAAACTCTTTCGATCTCCAAAGACAGAAGAAACCTCACAAATCGACTCTCATCGAATTTTGTTCACCAATTATCTCCCTCTCCTTAATTAACCCAGACTAATTCAAGGGAAGACAATTGCTAGGTCTCTCAAATCCTAACAATGAATTTCCAGATGCTCTTTATTTAGCATGTGGCAATTAAAGAACTACAAATATGCAATATTATTGGCCGGCACAGCATAAGTGTAATACATATTTAAATCTGATTTTTTTTAAATTTTTCTCATTTTTTAAAAAGTCCCTTGGCCTGTTTGGGAACTCGTATTTGACTCTCAAATCTGAATTTGGCTTAAACACCATGTTTGGGGAATGTAGTATTTCCTATTTAGAATCGTGCCAAATTCTAATCATTTAAAAGAATTTCTAGTAAGTGTACTGCAAATCACACTACTACCCCAATACCCCCTCATTTGGAAATTCACAACACCTGTCTCTACTCTATACTCTGTTCTACGATACTAATTTTCCACTTGATGATTAACATTCAACTTCTTCTCACTCTTGTTTATAGATTAGCCTACAAATCTATCTCCAACAATTAATCTATAGGATTTAGAAAGAGATAAGAAATTGGAGAAGCTGAGGGAGTACATCTTTTATACTTATTTAGAATTTGGATGGAACTCATGGAAGATTTGGAAGGGAAGGGAGGGACACAAATTCCCTTGTTTGGTTACCAAGTCCAGTTAGAGGTAAATGAAATAGAGGGGTCTATTTTCCTACTACAAAGTACAATACCATTAACCCTTTTTCTTTTTCCTTCCACGCCCCCCTCCTATGACCTAAAGAAGCCCTAGTATCCACACAAGACATACAGAATGATATTATATCTTCGGACACTATGACCCCTACACTCAATTCAAGGAAATGAAAAGCAAACCATTTGATTCAATGATTCTCATATCTTGGATGGTAAGTTATGAAGGAAACCCATCTACAAACATTATATGCTTTCTCTTGTACACACATCTAAGGAAGGTTAATGATTTCATATCAATATCATAAATCATTATAGCAGTGACAAATAGCAAAAGCAGATTCTGTTAGAGACTTTGCAAGAGACCCTTGTAAGGACTCTCACAGGCACGCAACTAAATATTATAGAGAATCCGATCACGATAAATCTATCAAGTAACTTGATAGATCCCATAAAATTTAGGAGATTCAGCATCTAAGACCTAATCAATTGATGGAATAGCTGGTATAGGTCACATGAACTAAATCACTACAACGAGAAAGAGCGGGAACAACATCGTTGCAAAATGAGCATTAGGCAACATGAACTAATTACACTTACACCAGCACTAGCATTCACCGATTACACTAACATAGAATCGTGAGAGAATGAAAAGAAATGCTCACAGAGGAATGAGTCGAGGGAAAGCCACCAGCTTGAAAGATAGGTTTGATATCAAAAGTAGTGCCATAGAAAAGGACTCTGGTGAATGGCTTTGATAGTTGGCCGATTGCTGCAGATACTCCAGCTGCTATCAAAACCTACACCCAACATTCATTCATTCCCCAATTTTAATAAACAAAAATAATCAAATATCACATATTTGGACCAACCTTATTGTGGGTAACTGTAAGAATATCATCAAAACTCAAATCAAGCCTGCATTTCACTTTACTGCTCTTCTGTCTTCTTGCCGTTGCTGGGTAGAATGTGGTGTTCAGAGATAAGCAGTTTTGCGGCATCCTCTGTGTCTCTGTCTGTGTGTCTTAACCAACCTCAATTTTTGTGTGGATCACTCATCCATCTTTCCTCTTTATTTTTCTCCAAAATACCCTTGCTGCTCATGCTTATATAATCTTTTTTTAAAACCGTCTTTTACAATTCTTATCGTTGCTAATTATGAATGTTCAAAAACTTGTTTATGTGGAACAAGCACAGTGATTTAATTACCCAGCAAATCATAACTACTCTCGTATACTTTGTGATCCAGCTTTTAATGTAACTAAATTACTTATATAATTTAGCGCTCAAGGATGAGTATATAATTCTCAAACTTAAACACGTGAATCTCCGACGATACTTATATATTGTAATACCTCGTATTTTTAGACTTGGTCAAATGTATTCAACGATATTAAAATGGGAAAAATGTATTTTAATTATAATGTATTTATGATTATTTGACGGAGTCTTTTATATTTTATTTATTTTTATATATTTTATATTTTTATTTAATTATATAAGATAAGGTTGTAAGACGAAAAATATTTTAAAACACCAGTTTAGGCGTGTGGAATAGCAATAGAGAAGCAAGCGGTTTTCTAATATGGGTAGTATTCTCAATAATAAAGTAATAATAAATAATAGTATTTGTATCTTTCCATACTTCCTTATTTTTATGACTATAAATACAAGATTTCAGCCTTTCATAATTCACTTTTACTTTTACAAAATTTACATAAATCTAGTAAGGAAGTTTAAAGAAGAATTTCAGATACGTCTTGCAAGTTTAATTCCGTCTTAAAAAACTAAAAGGTAATTTACGAATCCGTCTTATAATTTATTCAATTGTTTATCTTGTATCGTTGACCACCCTTGACTGCCCTTGACTACACCGTGACCTAGCTTAGGCCGCCGCTGACCATTGTTGTCGTCTTTGACCTTAGGCTAGATGATTGTGCTCGGTGTTTGTCGCGTGTTTAAGACACGGTTTACACCGTGTGTGGTAGTTGGTTGATCCAAGGGAGAGTACGGCTAGGCTGGTGGTGGTAAGGCGACATTGACGGTGGTGGTAGGGTGATTGTTAGTGGTGTTTGGTGCAGTGGTGGCCGAAAAGCCGAGAAGAGGAGTTGTGTTTGTTGTCGGTGTTGTCGTGGGTTAGGGTTAGTGGTGTTGTGGTGTATAGGGTCGCCGGCAGATGGGGATTCGTGTAGCGGTGTCACTGTCGGTCAATGGTGACCACGGTGGTGCTACGGTGGTTGAATTAGTTTGTGAGGGTGTTGTATGTCGTGAGATTAAGGCTAGGTTTTAGGCCGCGGTTGGTGGCTGGCGGGGCAGGTGAGTGCGACGAGGGTGTTGATGGTAGTAAGGAGGTTGGGACGGTGGTGAGTGTGGCCGTGGTGGATGGTCATGGTGGCTGCTGGAGTCGGGTGAAAAGGGGGACGGTGGTCGCGGTTTGGCCGTGTGTTGGAGTGTTTGTTTTTGGGTCGGTTTTCGTAATTAGCTTTCCGTAATTTATTTATTTTATTTATTTGTTTAATTAGGATGGTTAGTAATTAGTGTAATTATATGTGATAAGTGACAGTTTTGTTGAGGAGTGCTTTCGATTACTTTACTTTGCTTATTACGCAGAGTATTTGCTTACGAGATAGGATAACTACTCAACTATTGGTATTTCTATTTTATGTGAATGGATGGATTATTGTTGGATTCCTCAGATTTCGTGACTAAGATGATATGTATTGCATTATTGTTTGTATTGGTTGCATTGCATTCATGACATATTACATTAGTTACTATATTATGAGTTTTACTCAGGACTGGTTCTGCAGGACCTTTTATGGGCTGGTTATCCTCAACTTCGGTTGGCAGGTTTTCCCCAGGCCAGGTATTGGCGGGATGCATGAGTGTTTCAGAGAATTGCGCACATGCATTTGCATATCATACTGCATCATATTTACTGTTGTTTATTTATCCTACTCGACCATTGGTTGACTTGTGTGCTTTCTTGTCTATGTCAAAATAAAATTGATGTCTGCTTAATTGATGGCGTCCTGTGGTGAACCAATTGATATTTCCGGTTAATTGGGTAGCAGATTAAATAACAGGTTATGGGTTGTTGGGACGTGAGTAGCAGATCGTGGAGTCTACTTAGAGTCTTAGATCACTTAGTCTCAGACAGTCCCTGTTTATTTATTCTATGACTTTATTTATTTCTGCTGCGTAGTTTGTACTTTATTTTATTAGTTTAGTTATACGTTGAACGTTTGTAAGGAAGCCTTATTCATTTAAATTTATTTAAATACTTTGGTTTGTTATCTTTGTTATTCACTACCTCGGAATCTCTGAGATGGTAACAATTCTATTTATTTGAGAATGTCTTGTTAAAGGCTCTTAAATAAATGGGGGTGTTACTGTTGGAGTAAGTGTCATCAACAATAGTGCGATCACATGATTTAA
>VHZZ01014478.1:15580-35282 GCA_009801015.1 Silene noctiflora
ATTTTTTAGATTTGATTAATTTTGTAAGGGAGAGAATTAGAGAAAATTAGAGAGAATTAGGCAAAGGGCATACTATGGAAAAATAATGAAAAAAAGTCCATGAAAAAGTAAAACCCGTCTATGAATGAGCAACTACGTAAAATTATACCCAACCCATTCCTCCTATATGATAACAATTTGACCCGTTTCATTGATACATCCGTTGTATAGGAGACTAATTGTTGTTATTTTTATTATTGTTATTACTATTATTGTTGTTGTTGTTATTATGCAAAATTTTATTGAGATTAAACAAAAAAATTACAAGAAATTAGTGGGCAGCCAAGATAAAATATTGATAAGAAAATATAGTCTAAAACGCAAGGTAAGATAATAACATTTTTCCGCTTTATATAAATTGAGTTGTTCATACATTATACTACGATTACATTACGATAAAAAATAATGAGAGGAGTGATAATTTTGTTTTAAAAACATAAAGTATATATGTATTGAATAATTAATGTCAAATATTTTTACATCGATTTGTAAAAATAATACTCCGTATACAAGTTTTCTGAACTGAATTTATAGGATCTGAACTGAACTTATAGGATCTGAACTGAACTTATAGGATCAGAACTGAGCTGAACTGAACTTATAGGATCTGAAGTGAACTTAAGTTAAGTGACTTTAAGTCCAAAAGAACAGAGCCTAAAAGTTTTTATTTTTATTTTTTTCAAAAATATTGATTAATTAGACTAAATATTTTCTCAAGTCTCCTTACAACACTGTTCACTTTCTTAATTTTTTTCAAAACCGGTTATATTACTTCTAGTTCCGACAAAATGGGTGAAAATGATTTTAATCAATGTCTTTGTAGAACAAATTTTATAGAATGTTATAAAGTACAAAAGTTGTTAAAAGTTAGTTAAAATATAAGAACTACATATGTAAAAATGAGAGATTACCGATCACATTATGTTGGCTCATTATCGATTTATATACAAAGAAAAAGCTGAAAACTAAAACACAAAATAACTAGTGAGATTTTAGAAAGATGAATGCATATAGAAAAAGTTGAAAGAAAGAAAACAATGTATGTGGGATTAAATTTGTCTTAACGTAGAAAACAAAACAAAAACAATAACAAATCAGATGTGCTGTAAGACAAGCTAGTTTGACAATTTTCTCATTTTTGTATTTCCAGGCATTTCAGTCACTTTCCTCCATTAATTCTATGCTTATACTCTTCTACCTTTTTTTACTAATCATTCACATTATCTTGCTTTATATAAATAAAAAATGACATTCATGATGCTTAATTTCTGATTAATTTACATTAAATATTTGGTCAATTATATAGAGTAGATTAACAAGAGATGAAACCTGTATTAAGTAGGGTCCACTGGTAATAAGCACGCCTTGCTACTTCATCAGTCATCATCATTTACCTTCAAACTCCTTTCTCTCTCTCTCTCTCTTCTATTCATTCTTTCACTAAAGTCTTCGTTTTGACTCTTCTAGTTTCAGATTCTTATACCCATCTTCTTAATTCAAGGTATTTCATTCATACAATTATAAAGTTTGATCTTTATCTTATGCTTAGTTTGATTTTGATTCTTGTGTTTTATGGTTCTTTCATTGAAGTAATTATAAAATTTTCATCTTTCTTTGATTTTGATTAGTGGGTATTGCTTTGATTCATGTGTTTTGTTGTTGTTCTTAAAATAATGTTTTGTTGGGTTGTGCTGTTCTTTGGTTGGGAGGTGATGTTTTTGCACAATTTGGGATTGATTTGTCTCAGTATTTATGATGATCTAGCTTAGTTTGATTTATGAACTAGTGGGTTGTTTGTGGATTTCAATGATATTAGCTACTATTTTTTTATTGGTTAATTGTGATGAGGTGGAGGTAATGAATTTAATGCCTCTAATATAATGTTGTGTCTTGGGATTGGGATTGTTTGGATTCATTTTCTACATTTTCGAGATCGAAAAGCAGATGTAATTTGGTGTTTCACAAACTTTCATCCATTGTGTTTATTGATCCATTGAGTGCTGCTACCTGTTACTATCCTAGTACATGATGTTGCATTTCCTATGGGATTCCAGTGACATTCTGATGTGATTTCTTCTTTGTTTGGTATTCAATGCTAGTGTTGTCGCCTGGAAGTCCTCAGCAAATCTGCCCACTTCTTTTTAGTAGCATGTGTTGAAGAGAAAAAAATAATCAGTCGGTCTTCAGTACATTCTGAGTATACTCTTGTCATCGCCAAGTTTTTTGTCACGTTATGTTCTCGAACTTCTTCTATAAGAATGCTTACAAAGTTACAACTTACAATACATAGTAGTTGAAGTACTTCAAAAGTAGATATCCAAGTTAAAGCAAGGTCTTTTAGGGGTATCGCTTCGTAATATGATTATTATTATTATTTTTTTCTCAAGTTTCCCCAGTTTTGGAGTCTTTGGATCCTTGTTTGCGATTGAATCATTAACTATTCAGTGTGTTGCTCAGCTCAGACGAGATTTGATTTTCAATAGTCTGATCAATAAGTTTTGCATAGTACCATCTTTCTTTAAGACCATCATAAATACTTGTGAGCATTTGATTGATATTGCTCATTTAGTTGTATGAGTAATCTGTGTAGACTGATATTGAGGTACATGAGAACAGAATGTCTACTTTAATGGTTCTGTTTGACAGCTCCCCCTGTGGTTCATTATTGTTTGTTGCCTTAGTTTGAGAATTTGCGGTGCTTCACTTAGTGGTAGCCAAAACAGAAGGCCTGTAGTAAAAAATGCATGTGCATATGGCGCCAGTCGAGGTTAACTCTCAATATCAGTAACTTAAAATATGAGCTCCCTTTTTTTTTTTTTTTTTTTTTTTTTTTTTTTTTTTTTTTTAGAGCAGGGTACATGAATATGGTAACAAGGGGTTTTTTAAGGTAACATGTACGTTAAATTTCATACATGAGCCCAGGACACACTCACAATGAGGAGACAGAAACTACTTCAATAATACTATCCCATAAATCACATCCTGCATTCTCGCTGAAATTTATCAATTTATGAGTTTTAGCCTTTCGACATAGAATGTTGTAAGAGTTATACGTATTTTATAGTGGCAGAGAAAAAAATCGTAAGGCTGCTTAGCTAGATTACCGTACAAGCAGACAGATTAGTATTATATTGTCAGCGGAGCTTTGGGTCCACTTAAGTAGCTTTCCTTCGTCAATTGCTTGTCTTCATTTATGCTATTTTACAATTTCTTCTTTTGTCCGATTCCCGGGTCCACTTAAGCCTATGTTATTTTTGATTGATGCTAGTTTTTAGTGCGTTCCAGAGATATCTTCATTAGAAGTTGGAGTTGGAAGGGGGAGAAAGTAAAGGAGGTCTATGATATAGACCAGAACTTGATTATTTGGTTGTATTGTTGAGAATCCTTCTATTCCTGGCACTCCATTCAATAAATCATTTGAGACTTGAATAAATTTAGAAACTAAAAATGTTTACCCTCCGGTGATGATATTATTCTTTTGGAACATGCTTACATCCTACAGTTCTTCAGCAATGCAACTAAGATTCGTCCTTAGCTAGAATACTATTTGAGGTACATATTGTCCCTATATATTTTTTTAGCTTGAATTTTCTGGTCACTCGGGCATTCTCTTGTTTTAGTTTATCCGGGTACCTGCCCAAGCATCTGTCAGTTTCATATAAATTTTCTTGAATAGTTGGATGTATTGCTTATTATTGATTTTTCCTTGTGTTTGCTTTGCAGTTTGTATGTATGCGATTTTTTTGACCTTTCTGCTTTTCTGGCTGTATCTCTGTGTTGAGTTTCATCATATCTTGATTGTGGTGTCTTTTCAAATTTCGATGTCAGTGCGTTGGTGAGAGGTATAGTAGATGAATTTGAGAACATGAAAGCGGTACTTATTTCATAATTTCTCTGTTTTGTCTCAGGTTCTGTTTCTGCTTCTTGACATAAAAGTTTCTGCACCTCACGTTTCTGCAAATTAATCACAGTATGTCAGTTTCCCTTAAAGATCTTGATCAAGCATTCCAGGGAGCTGGACAAAAGGCGTATCCTTTTATCATATGGGTTTAAGGAAATACCTACTTCAATTCTGAAATGCAATAAAATTATACTCCGTATCTTAGTATAAAAAGAGCTCCATTGCTGCACCTAGGAGCAGGCTTAGTTAGGTACTAGCCAAAACATTTCAGAGCGCCTCAGGTGCGCGATGGGCCATGTGCACAAGGCTCATTACTATGCAAACTCTATATTTTAATAACCTTATTATGCCTATCTTTTACTTCTTACATGTTAGTCTCTTTAAATTCCAGAAAAGTGATTACAGCACAAATATTCTTGTTAAAATACAAAATCGTTTGTAATTTCTAAAAAGGTGTGCCTCGCATGCATGAAGTGTGCCTTTGCTTGGCGTCGAGTGCTTCATCATCACAACATCCTTCATTGCTTAACTTGTCTTGCACTTGTATATAACGTTTATCTTTCATGGTTCAAAATAATATCAAATATCAGAAGCGCCTTGCCTTTTATTGTACCAAGCAATTTATGGAGTATGGACAGACAAGTGATACAATCTTCGGACGAAGCATTCGTCTCTCTTTTTTTTGCTATTTTTTTATTTTTTATTTATTTACCCCCTCCTCTCCTTTATACTGAGTAAATAGAAAAAAAGGAGATCCAGAAAGAAACTCCAAATACAAACACAACTACTCGGAAAGTGAACCATAAAACGTATGAAGTAATCTATAAAGTTGCATCAAAGAATTATCAAAGTATCAAGGCAGTATGTAACTCACCTTTCCCAGTCTGTTAAGAGCAACAAATAAGTTGTGATAATGATGTAGAAAGCAACCAATACTTCTGGAACCATGTATCAGATTGTTCATTTATGTACATCGCAATTTATTTTGTTTGCCTTGACAACATCTAGAGGGCTTGAAATATGGCGCATTGAGAACTTTCGTCCTGCACGAGTTCCAGATTCTTCTTATGGGAAATTCTATACTGGAGATTCATATATTATTTTGAAGGTATGGTTTAGTTTTCAGAATATGCTGCTTTTTTAAATATTCTGCAAATGATATTCTTTTCCCGTGCGCTGTTTCTTGAACTGACACAATTGCAGGATTGTATATTATCGTATTTGCTTTTCTTGCTTATTCTTGTTCATGTTTTTTCCTTGTGGTAAACATTTATTTAGTGGCAATTATGTTTATTGCTGTTCTTCTTTTTCAGACAACAGCTTTAAAGAGCGGTGCTTTACGCCAGGATATCCATTATTGGCTTGGTAAAGATACTTCTCAAGTAAGTCCCAGTTTAGACTGTCGGGTGTTAACTTCTGTGCATGCTATTAGTAGACACAAACGTAATTTATAGTGGTCATAGCCATACTGTCTTTTTTTCCTCCGTAATTGTTTATTGTGCCCTCTTATTCTCTGGAATTGTGTCCTATATTCTTTCCATGGACAATTCAATGAATTGGCCCAATTCTAAATCTGGCAAATTTGTATCTAAAATGTATGTTTTACCTTCACAGTTCTGATTAAAGCAGCATATACACCTAATGGTCCGCCTAATTAACCCTCATTGTTCCTATGTTACCTTTACCTTATTTTCCACTAATTGCTCTCCCAAACATTTGTGTCGAAAGGCAAACAAAGGCAATTCCAAAGAATTGATGGAGTATGTTTTCTGATTTGTGAAGTATGTTGAACCAATGGTCTTATGATTCTGATTCTCATCATGTAGGATGAAGCTGGAGCTGCAGCCATTAAAACTGTGGAATTGGATGCAGCTCTGGGAGGCCGTGCTGTTCAATATCGTGAAGTACAGGGCCATGAAACAGAAAAATTCCTTTCATATTTTAAACCTTGTATTATACCCTTAGAAGGAGGTGTTGCATCTGGTTTCAAACATCATGAAACTGAAGAATACAAACCTCGACTGTATGTTTGCAGTGGTAAACATGTTGTTCATGTTAATGAGGCAAGTTCACCACCGTATTTTCGATAGGTAATGTATTGCAGCCTTAAAACAGTTGACAGCATATTTCTAATAAAGATTATGTATGACAGGTTGCTTGTGCACGATCCTCGCTTAGTCACGATGATATATTTGTTCTAGATACCCAATCTAAAATCTTTCAATTTAATGGCTCAAACTCATCCATTCAAGAGAGGGCTAAAGCATTGGAGGTTGTCCAGTATATTAAAGACACATATCATCATGGAAAATGTGATATAGCTGCTATTGGTGAGTCTAATTTCATTTACGGATGAGTTCATCCAAGCTACTTTCTCCATTTCTCCATTTTATTTTATATAGTCCCCATGTGACTTTGATGATCAAACGGCATCAACTATGACTGAAGTTTTTTCACAACATAAAATAGCTATATCATTTTAAAATGATAATATGAAAGTACCTGTTTAGATAAATCAAATGTGACAAATTTTATGTTGTACCTTTACATGTTTGTGGAGAAATAAATGGTCAAAGTTGATATCGAGTGACCATCAAAGTCAAATACTCAAATGGGGATAATATAAATGGAATGGAGAGTGTATATCATAGAATGAAGTAATGCTGCATAGTGTTGCATGCCATTGCATTCTTATTTGAATTTTTTAATGTTTCCTTTTCTAGAGGATGGAAAGTTAATGGCTGATGCTGAATCCGGTGAATTTTGGGGCTTCTTTGGTGGGTTTGCTCCACTTCCAAGGAAAGCAGCTACTAATGGGACTAAAAAACCTGCTCCTATACCTCCTAAGCTTTACCGGTATTGTGTCTATACCATTCAGCTGCTTCTCATATGTAATTCCTTTGTCCAAGAATTAACTCCTTGGTTTCCATTTTGGGGTGTCCATGAATAATTTTCGCTCTCGGAATATTTTGTATGTTATATATCGTTAGTATGGTTTGTGACCCCACATCTTTCGCACACTAGCATTATTATTCTTATCCACATTTTACTATGTAAAATATGTTCCTTAATTTTTGTGAATACGAAGTAGTATGTTTATTCATGGATGGAGGAGTATCTAATGTAGTTACTCTTTGTCATTATACCAATTTTAGTATCTTGATTGTGTTATTTGTTCCTTTTTTTAAGCGTGGATAAGGAGCAGGCAGAACCAGAAGAAGCCGAGTCTTTAACGAGGGATCTGCTTAATACGAGTAAATGTTACCTTCTGGATTGTGGTACAGAAGTTTTTGTATGGGTAGGAAGGACCACCTCTCTTGATGAGAGGAAAAATGCAATTGGAGGAGCAGAAGTAAATCCCAAACCTTTCCTCAGTTTGTATTATTTTTACCATTTATCTGTTGTGAAACAGTTTTTCTCTTATTTTGTGTAGGAATTGCTTCGGAAACTCGATCGACCAAAATGTCATATTATCCGTGTAATTGAGGGATTTGAGACGGTGGCTTTCCGATCAAAATTTGATTCATGGCCTGAAACTGCCCATGTTGCTGTGTCTGAAGATGGAAGAGGCAAAGTTGCTGGTAAGTAATGTCAAGACAATGACAATCATGATATAATAATGGGTTTTCTATTAAGTTTTTGAAAACAAGTACTTTCTTCAGGTTTTAAACTTTTTTTTCTGGATTGTTCTGACATTGGACTCCTTCCATTCCAGCTCTTCTTAAACGTCAGGGTATCAATGTCAAAGGCCTTGTGAAAGCTGCTCCTGCAAAAGATGAACTACCTCGGCCTCATATTGACTGCACAGGAAATTTGCAGGTACAATACATTAAGAATCATTCTTTAATTTGGAAATCTCTTGTACGGGATGGATATACAAATTTTCCTATCTAGATATATGGTATGCAATAAATGGCATATTAGATTTATTGTTCCAGGGAACTTTTTGTAAAACAGTGAATCGGGAATGAGCTTTTGAGTCCCAGCTTAAGACCTTGTGCTAAAACCATGAGACCTGGCAAATGGGTCAACTGGGTCAGGCGCGGGTCGAGTAAAATCATCATTTCGGGTTTGCAAGAATGCAGGTCAGATCGGGTCGGGTCATTTGGGTTCGGGTCATTTTTGGGTCTGCTATTATCAAGTTATTTATGGATAATACGGAGTAGTTAGTATTCAACAATAAACATTATGGGGAGGTCATATTAGATTGGGTCAATTTGGTCCAGGTCAAGCTCGGGGCCTCGGTTCGGGTGTCCAGTCGGGTTGGGTCGATTTTATCAGAGGTTTCGAATGTCTTGGGCTTTCCTCTGGCCAAGGTGTTTCTTCAAATCTTTCACCTTTTTCTCGAAAGACATTAAGTGGTCCCGTCAATGTTTCTGATTGTGAATGATGAATTGTTATCTAGCTGATTTTGTGTTTTCTAAAACTTGTCAGCTGTGTGATTTGAACTTGGTTTCCTTTCAATTTGCCGGGGTATTTGTATAGCGTTTAGTTAGTACTCTGAAAGCATATCGACAAGGGAGGTAGAGCTCTCCTTTTTGAGTTTTTAACGCTACTGCATTAACCTTAGTCCTGTGGTAAGCTACATCAACTCCCCAGCGGTTGATTGTGTTAAGGAGTTGATTAATATCAATTTGAGTGCAGGACAAGTTTGACGTGTTCCTAAACGGTTTAAATTGTGTTAGTTCGTCGTAAATTAGGCATGATTTTGGCACTTCAAGTTTGTAAAGTAGTAGCAGCTGGTAGTACGTGTTTTTTAATGGTTACGAATGGTGATACAGGTGTGGCGTGTAAATGGCAACAAGAAGACTCTTGTCTCAGCTTCTGAACAGTCGAAATTTTATAGTGGGGACTGCTACATCTTTCAATATTCATATCCTGGGGAAGAGAAAGAGGAGTACCTTATAGGCACATGGTTTGGCAAACAGAGCATTCCGGTAATATATTGGCTGTCTATTTCATACCTCAATGGTCCCTTTAATGAGCCTTTGTTTTGGCGCATGGCTCATGAGGCACTTGCAAAAGTGCCTTGGGACGATTACTTTAAGTTTTTCTTACGCATACCTTAGTTACGCATTATGCATAAACACAACTTGCGGGGCACATTAACACACACACAATTTAGCCATTTTTTTATTCTTGTTCTTTTGTTATGTTATTTTATTTGCCCAATTATTTCTAGCTTTTACTTTTGTACAACTTAACCCTCTTTAAAATCCTTAGAAGGGTTATTATTGCTCAAATTTTCTTTTTTGAAAAGACAATTTGCCTGAGAAAAGTGCAATTCGTGTGAATGAGGCGAAGCGCACACCTTGCCTCGCGCTTTGTCTCCAAGGGCTCTTGTCAACTTACTGTGCCTTTTTAACGAAGATTCTAATTTTTGTTTAAGTGGAAGGATATTCTAGAACAGTTTCACCGATGTCTTTGGTAAAGAACAATTATAAGCCTACTTTCTGATTTTTTTTGTTTTAGTTTTATATGGTAGTCAATTGGAGGTTGTACTCAAGACATGGCTCCAAATTTTGTTTTATTGATAGAAAAAACTTGGGAGTTTTATTTGATCATAAGATAAGTTAAAGAAAGACATCGTCAACTAGGAAATCATATTAAGTGTAAAGATCATCTACCATCTACCCTCTCAGATGACGGTAATGAAGACACAACTTCCCTCAAACATAATTTTCTTGACTAGTTCTAGATCATATTCTATAAATAACATAAGTCGGGGGTAAAGAAGCTAAGCAATGGCTTAGTGAAGACGGTATAAAACCGTCATATCAAAGCATAGCGAGCTTGGTCAGCCATTTCGCATTATTTAATCATAATTCCAGGACCTAAAATTATGAGTGTTTGACACCCTTAACCACTTACCACCAAGTAATAAAGTGATTATGTAAAAGGATCACGGGGGGGGGGGGGGGGGGGGGGGGGGGGGTGACATAGTTAAGACACTTGTATGCAAAAGAAAGGAAGCTATCCCATTTACAGTAGTGGCAAAACCTATAACTCATTTGCCTTGCTCTCCCACTTCCCCCATTGATATCAAGTACCTACTTTTTTTGTCTGACAACAATTGAAAAACCTTATGAACTAGAATATGTAAATGACTATGTTCTAGCATCTTATGATTCACTCGTGAACAGTTAAACACACTGATATGGGCAGAGGAGGGATGTTGGTGGAGCCTAAGTAGGCATAGTGCACAGTTCTATCATGATTACATTATCCTTTTTCTCTTTCATTTTTCATGCACTTTAAAGGGTTCAAGAGGAACAGTTCATATGACCAAAAGCATTTAGAAGATGTCTAACAATTCAGTTTATAGAATTCAAGGCGCTATTATGGCAGAATAGGTTGTGTTATGCTTTCATACCATATGTTTTTTATACTGTGGTAACTTAATGAATTACAGGAGGAACAAACATCAGGTATAGCCCTGGCTAGCAAGATGGTAGAATCGATGAAGTTCGTGCCTTCTCAGGTAACAATGTCATATCGTACTATTTCATTTCAACTTCTAAAATCCTTTATGCTAAAACAAGATGTTTCATGTTCATTTATTGAAATTTCTCTTTCTTTCATTTGTTTTTATTTGTAGGCTCGTTTTTATGAAGGAAGTGAGCCGATCCAATTTTTTGCTATTTTTCAAAGCTTCATCGTTTTTAAGGTGAGTAAATTTCATAGTTATACACTTGTAGTCTGATATAGAGAGTTTCATATGGATTTCCTACTTAATAATACATGGCATTGGTCGGATAATTACCAGGGTGGAGTTAGTGAAGGATACCAGAATTACATTTCCGAGCAGGGAAGTCCTGATGATACATATACAGAAAATGGTGTTGCTCTATTTCGAGTTCAGGGTTCTGGACCTGATAATATGCAAGCTATTCAAGTAGACGCGGTGTGTATATTTGTTTAGTTAGGGGGATTATAATTTGTTCCGTCCAACCGAATTTACTAATCAAACAAGAAAAATTGTTCCCCTCCCTTCACTCCAAATACTTCCATTCGAACACAGTGATTATTGTTTCAAGTAATAACTCGCTTTATGTATCATTTTTTTCTATATCTGTTTTGTCAACTGTAGTTTGGGTAAACTATCTGCTTGAGTATTTCTTTCTCATTATAATTTGTTACTATGTCTTACATATTTTGACTACAGAAACTAATTAATGTAAATTCTATCAGGTCGCTTCATCTTTAAATTCTTCATACTGTTACATATTACACAGTGGCACTACTGTATTTACATGGTCTGGTAACCTCACATCACCTGAAAATCAAGAGCTTGTTGAGAGGCTGTTGGATATTATCAAGGTACTAGAGCCTATCCTCATCTTCTTGTCTTAAAGAATTGAGTTAGAACTTAGAAGACATGTGGTGGCTCTGTATTTTTTTTTTCCATGCGTTCTGTTCTTTATTCTTGCACTTTGTTCCTCTAAAGAAAAAAGAAAACGTCTTTTTCAAGTGTTTCCTAACTGCTAGTTAGGGGGTGCTTAAACTATTTCCTGACCGTTGAATTTCTCCTGTTTGACTTTGGTGGTCGTCCGTATCAACTTTCACCATTAATTTCTCCAAACATACTGAAGTTATAATACATTTTTTTAATTAAAATTACTAAGTTTCAAATTTCTCAAGAGTTTGCAACTGCTGTATATTTTTGTGAGAAAATATCGGTGAAAATCGACGTCGTCTGATCACCAAACTCAAATAAATGGGTTCGAGTATGTCTTATGAACGGGAATGAGGGATGTGATTTTGGGGTTGTTTCTTCTGGCTTATAAATTAGTGTATTGTTCATAAATGTTTCTTTCTGCAGCCGAATTTGCAATCCAAAACACACAAAGAAGGTGCAGAATCTGAACAGTTTTGGCGATTGCTAGGTCAGAAAACGGAATACCCAAGCCAAAAAATTGCAAGGGAACCGGAAAGTGATCCTCACTTATTCTCCTGCAGCTTCACTAAAGGTCTTTATCCTTCAGTATACACTTAAGTTCTGTCTACTCTATAATCTTCATTCATTCATTGGCTGATATAGCTGCTTATCTTTTTTTTCCTGTTTCATCAATGGACGGCAAATTACTGTTCTTGAGCAGGAGATTTGAAGGTGTGTAAGCTTCAAGTTTATATAAAAAGTCATTTTCCACCGCATTCTCGCTCGTTTCTTTAGTTCAGAAATGCCTAACAGGAAACTAGCTCCAATGTAGTATAAAAATGTCACTTTTTTATCACATTAATGCAACATTACACAAGTGTAAAATTATTTTTACTTTATCCTACACTCAATAGAAAATAGCTGACTGCATTTCTTCTAATGAGGCACATTCAACTAAAGTAAACTAGCACATTCCAAGGACTATTTCTGGGAGAATTTAGCCATTTCCATGGTAGGATACCAACTTTAAGACAAACTCACATGGTTGTAAAACCCTCCTTTGAATCTCATTTCCATTTTTTATATTGTTTGTTAATCTCATTGCCAACTCATCTAATAACTCCTTATTTAACAATTAAAGACTCAGGCGCTTTTTTAATATCTTAAGACTCACGATGTGAGAGGTGGAGGTTTGGAGTTTGGATTGATTCGATGGATACATTATTAGTGACTTAACCGACTTTGCTATTCACATAATGAGTATCATATATTCATGTGTATGTGATGACTGTTGAATTGGTCGCGTTGCACCAGTGTTTTTGTTGATGTGTGGATTTCAACTGGCGGACGATTTTGTTACAGGTCGTAGAAATTCATAACTTCACTCAAGATGATTTGATGACTGAGGATATATTTATATTGGATATTCACTCTGATGTTTTTGTGTGGGTTGGACAAGAAGTGGACTCTAGGAACAAATTACAAGCCCTGTCAATTGGGGAGGTAAGAATATTAGGCTCTTCTATCAAGTCATTTCTTTCCTGTAATTACAAGTTGCCTTTATACTGGTCCAATGCTGTGCCGTTCAAAAAACCAAAATTGAAAGCGGAACTCTAATTTTTTTTTCTGATTTTTATCTCTGAAACAATGTGAATTTTAATTGCAATGCTCATTTCCTTAGATACTTTCCTTATCTTGATGTTTTTCTTTTAACGTATCCATTGGTATGACAATTAAAAATTGTTGTGCTATTAAAATTTGCATGGGTTTGACTTGTGTTATGACTGCTGGACTACATGAGTACTTGGATTTTTTGAAAATTCTTACCTTAACTGAGACTCGGTGAGCAAAGAGTATAGCTCAATGCATGTAATGGACACTCGGAAATCTGCAAACATTCCCATGACAGGCATAACATTCCAATGTTAAGTTCAACGCTGGCACTCATGAGTCATGATGCAAAAAAGAAGCATTGTTCTAGTCTGAATTATAAGTGACATATTTTCGGGTCCCTACAATCACACCAGTGTCAAAAATTTGAAGAGTAGTAACAACGAAGTCATCAACTTTTGTATGCCTTAAAAGTTTGGATTAGATGTTAATCGTAGAGAAACATGTGAATATCTCATCTGATCATGTGAGTTTTTATTCAACGCCAAGTCGTTAACATATCCAATGAATATCACATTTAAAATGAACTCTGGACATGTAATATGAAGGCAGTTAAGTTGAATTTTGTGGATTATAAAGTAATTATTCAATATGGCGAAAGCCTTGCTATGTAGATTTAGTAACCACTTAAGGATGAAATTTAGTAGCATCACGGCATGTGAAGCTTTAGGTCATTTTCATTTAAAGTTCATAAGTTTTGCTAGTTGCGTCCCTGCCCATTATGAGGTACGCTAATGAGAACTCATATGTGAATTTTTTTTAATTTTTCAGTGGTTCTAATCTGTGATCATGATTTTCGACAGAAATTTGTGGAATGTGATTTTCTTCTAGAGAAACTTTCTCCAAAAGTGCCTATATATGTCATCATGGAAGGGAATGAACCTCTTTTCTTCACTCGCTTTTTCACATGGGACTCTGCAAAATCTGGAGTGAGTATTTGGTGTGATCTAACAGGATGACTACTTCAAGCTCAACTCTTCCATTACATAACGAATTTATTTTTTGTCAGATCCATGGAAACTCATTCCAAAGGAAATTAGCATTGCTGAAGAACGATGGGACGCCAGCTGTAGATGTAAGTATTGTTTAAATTATTCCAGTAGGAGAAACTAGAAAGCACTGATGAGGTTGCCATTGTGAATGCACCCTTACTCATTGCATTGGGACGTGGGGTTGCTTTGACATTGAAGAATTGTGATTTAACATGCTTTATAGTTGGCACTTCGATATATACATACCCTACCTATTACGAATAACAATAAAACTTCCCTAAATGTCAGCTATTATATCTGATCCGTTCTTTACTCGTAAATAGAAAGTTCCTTTTTCCATTTGCAGGGAGCAAATACTTAACTTTTCTGGCTTTGTAACATGATGGATGATAGAAAAATTGGCCTACTTAACTGTAGCTTTTTTTTTACCATGAAGCGGTAATCAATCAATGCAATTTGCGGCACAATTTTGATTATGAGTCATTAGGAAACAACTTATATGTGTCAACACATGGGTAAAGCTGCGTATATCTGAAACCCCCTACCTCACCATGGGTGGTAAAGTTTAAGGCACAAGGCATTGGTTTGGGTTAATACCGTTGTGAACAGAAAATACTCTCTCGATAGAGCTGGCTTTGTCATTTGATTATTGGAGTTGTTTGAATCCTTCATTTTCACCTATATGATCCTTGCGAAGATTTAGCCGACTGAGAGAACATTTAGAGTTGAATCATGAATCATCATGCTTAATGCCTTCAGCAAGGCTTCCATATAATTCTTTGAGCTACGTGATTATATTTACTGCGATGGTCATCTGAATATTCAATTGCAGACAATCATCACTTGCCTTATCTTGTACCCATCCATCTCTTTTCCATCTCATCTTTTTATGTTGTTGATTGATAAATATTCAGAAACCAAAGAGGAGAACTCCTGTATCATATGGGGGAAGGTCTAGTGTGCCAGATAAATCACAGCGTTCAAGGAGTATGTCTTTCAGCCCAGACCGTGTTCGAGTAAGAGGAAGGTCTCCTGCATTTAACGCACTTGCTGCCACTTTTGAGAATGCAAATACCCGAAATCTATCAACGCCACCGCCAGTGATAAGGAAGCTATATCCAAAATCAGCATCGCCCGATACTACTATAGCACCTCCAAAATCTGCTGCCATTGCAGCTCTTACTGCTTCATTTGATAAAACTCCAAGAGAACCTATTATACCTCGCTCTCGTAAAGGTGAACATTTTTCAAGTTCTAGCAATGTGTTTTTATTCATAGAAACTTATGTAAGACGGTCTTACATGTGAGACCAACTCATTGAACATATATAAAAAGAATTTGGTTGGTTTCAAATGTAAGAACATTATACACTAGACTTAGTATACTATTTATATTGATTGGGGGTCTAGTACCTTAATATTGACATGTTTGGATCTCCTCTTTCTGTGGTATAGTGACTGAAGAATCTCCTCAAGAATCTTCTCAAGAATCTCCTCAAGAATCTTCTCAAGAATCTCCTCAAGAATCGTCTCAAGAATCTCCTCCAGAATCTCTTACAGAAACACCAAAACCAGACTTAAATTCCAAGGAAACTCCTAAGGAGATTACCAAAGATAATTCCATGGGCAGTATACAAGAGGATGCCAAGGAGGATGAGCCCGAAGATGAGGAAGGACTCCCGATATATCCTTATGATCGTTTGAAAACGACATCGGAGGATCCTGTGGCTGAAGTTGATATCACTAAGCGAGAGGTTCTTCTTTTGTTCCTTTTTCATTATTTTGTTAATTCGTGCTAACAAAAATATACAATCCCCTACGGGAAAAGACAAAAAGGAAAGCAAAAATGACCCTATCATAATTAGGTTACCGGAGTGAGGGCCATCCGTCTCATGTTGGTGTCCCATTTCATGTCAACACTCCTCTCTTTTTGACACATAACAACTTTACACATTTATTACTTATTAATTCATTTTATTGATGTGTCAAAAGTAGAAAAGTAAGGGACATGAATTGAGACACCACGTGAAACATAGAATCCTCTCCCGGTCTTCCCAAACTGCCACGCACTCACGCCCGTTCAACAAGTCTAAGTACTGGTTTTAGTAGAATGTGAATCGGGTTAACTTGGAATCACATTGTTTGTGCAGACTTACCTGTCAACAACGGAGTTCAAGGAGAAATTCGGAATGGCAAAAGATGCTTTCTATAAGCTACCAAAATGGAAACAGAACAAGCTCAAAATGGCTCTCCATCTATTCTGAGCATTAATATCTACCTATTTTCTATCCGAGTGCTCGTTTAATCTGTAAGAATTCATCTGATTTTCCATTTTCAGTTGCTTCTTGGTGATATTTAGACAAATGTTTATCCAGTTATCCCTATAGAAACTAGGTATAATTGTAAAAGAAGTTGTTTTATAAGGGTACTTGGTAAAAAACATACAATTTTACGATTTCTGTGTGAAACTGTTTTATTAGAGACCCTTCGGAATTCTAACTGTGGTTTCACCCTATTTCTGCAGATATGTGTGTTTTTGTTCGTGTGAAGGTACAGCATCAGTGTTTTTTTTTGACTGCTTCTGTTCCTATAAAAGAACTATTGATGATTGATGAGTCCAATTCCAGCAAAAATTCCATACATATTCTTTGTGGTCACCGGTTTTTTTGTGTGAGCTTGCATTTTTGTTTCTATTTGTCTCCATTTTTCCTTATAAATTCATTTGTAGAAGAATTAGATGTTTTGTGAGGTCAATTCAAAGGTTGAAAAATTGTACAGAAGACAAAAAAAATCCGACTCTACAGTCACAAAGTCGTCATTCTTTTATTTTTATTTTGCAATAAAATTGTGTGCTTGTATAAACGTACCTTGTTCAATGCTATTTCCGATTTGTGTTAAACATCATTCTATATGATTGTTTTTGTTTCGTCCAGATTACTTTTCTTTCGAAATCTTGGAAGTAAAAGGTTTCCGATTTTTTTTTTTTTTGGTGAAATGTAAAATATAATAAACGTACATAAAGTTCAGTATTACCAATAACTACAAATTACATCATTATCCAAAAAACGGCCCTAGTTAAGCTCCAAATCTTCCAAGTTGGTTAGTTTGAATCTTGATGTCCATTTCTTCCCTCTACATCTTGCCTGTAATTCTCCCTTAAAATGTTGGACAATATACCAAGGTGTATACGGTTTGGCTTCCAGTATAGCTGTCAAAACAACTTGTTTGCGCATCAGAGATTTACATCTCCAACGAGTACTCCATTGTACCACAAATCAGTAATGGGAAACTTCACCCCAGCCAAAATTGTAACCCCTCCCAGCATTTAATATGGTAATCACATTGATCAAACAAGTGGGTCTGACCTTCCTGACTAGCCAAGCAAATCTCACACACTCCATTACTCGGAATTCCCATTTTCAGCATCCTATCTTGTGTAAACAATCTGCCCTGCACAACCAGCCACCTTACAAATGAATGTTTGGGAATAGTAGTGTTATTCCAAATCAGAGGAAACCAAGAGCATTTTACCCTTGGAGCCATTTATACCCTGTTGAGACAGCATATTCACCAGCATTCCCTGTCCATACCCCATTAGTGTAGCATTCAAATTGTCTTTGGCTTGACAAATCTTTCTCCATGTCCAACTTGTATTGCAAGGTTTTCGATTTTGTGATGAGAATCCTAGTTGATTTTATATCTTTATTGTATATACTCGTTTGTTATTACTTTATTTCTAGGATTCTAAGCTTTGTGATCTTTCCTAATATCATATCCTACGCTAACCCACGTCCCCCTTCCTCGTCCCAGCCCTCCCTCTCCACGAACCAAAACCCCCAAAACCCCTTTTTGAGGACACTGCCAGTGGTGCAATGTCCAAGGTCACACCCTTTCCTTTTGTCCCATCTTCAAATATTTATACCCTGATATCCGTGTCCCTTGTCACTCGCGTTCCCAAACCCATGCCAACTCCATGGTTGCCACCACCCTGCAGCCCACTGACCCATGGCTCTTCGACACAGGAGCCTCACATCATGTCACATCTAACCTTGCCAATATCGCTCTTCATCAACCCTATGATAGCACTGACGAAATTATAATTGTCGATGGCTCGGGACTCCCCATCACTCATATTTGTTCTACTCACCTCTCTTCCTCTTTCTCCTCTACTCGTTTCAAGTTTTAACAATGTCTTATTTGCACCCTTTATGACAAAAAGTATAATCTCTATCTCTCAATTCTCCTTAGATAATAATGTCTTAATTTCTTTCTTACCCTCTTGTTTTCATGTGAAGGAACCTGACACGGAACACATACTACTCACGAGTCAAGCTCGAGACAGTGTCTACATGTGGCTTATGTCGTTATCCTCACAAATCAATACTACTAGTGTCAAGGACCGTGATCTTCACCATAGATTCGATCACCCTTTCTCCCAAGTTTTAAAGCAAATGTTGTCGTTATTTAATGATCCTTTTCCGTTAGTTGGTCATTGTAATTCATGCCTTATTTTTAAAAGTTATGAATTTTCGTTTACTATTTCGTCGCTTTCAAGTTCATCTCCTCTTGAAATAATATTTAGTGATTTATGGATTTTCCTATTGTCTCGATCGATCAATTTAAATACTATGTTATTTTCGTTGATCACTTTACTAAATATACATGGCTTTATCTACTCAAACGAAAATCTGACACTTAATAATATTTTTGTTCTTTTTAAATCACTTTGCGAAAAGAAGTTTGTCAAACCTATTGTAATACCCCGTATTTTCTAGTAGTACACTCGGTCAAGTACAATTGAGTACTCGACCAAGTGACACTCTACTCAACCGAGTACAGCGACCGAGTGCCCTCTGGGCCTATTACGAGCTCTTGTTTGTGAGTCACTCGGCCGAGTGGTGACCGAGTGCCTTGAACTCGACTGAGTGTATGGGCTCAGTCTTATTTCCGCGTGCGGGCTTTGTGTGTTATTGGGCCTATTGCAGGATCAATGTATATTTAAGAGTATTAATACAAAGTTGTAAGACAAGATTATGAATAAGGGAAAGCTTATATTATAAGAATAAGATATATTTTACAAGAGAGATGGTTTTAGAGAGATATTACCCTTAGACTTAGCTTTGCAGGCATCAATTGTGTATGCATCAAACAACTTGAATTGCTCATCTACACTTTCTTCTCCATCTGAATCATCATCTGAATCTCCTGATGAATCACTGATGGACTCTATCACCATTGCCAGAATAGATTCATCTGTTGGTTCATCATCAAGAGAAAAGACAGACTCAATATCTGCATCATCAATATCTTCAATGCGGGCAAGATAACCAATAAGATTATCTCTTTTCTTTTTATTCGGACATTGTTTTGCATAGTGCCCTTTCTTTTTGCAGATATAACAACGATCAGATTTTTTAAAACCCCTGYGTTTCTTMTTCCTGAAGAAACTCCATTTTCCGTTCCCCGACAATTTGGGAAAACGTTTCTTCCACTTTTTCTTGTATCTTTTCTCTCCCATGAAAGATGAGCAGGTACACTTCTTGGATTTGCATCTGATAGAAAGTTCTGGGTGATCACATGCTTTACCAAGAAGCTTCCTTTGCTCTTGCAGCTGCTTGAAAAACTTTTGATGGTTACATAGTTTTTCTAAGGCTGCAAGGGAGGTTTGATATATTTCTCYAAAAGTGGCATTATTGAGAGAAATATTCTTGAGGGAAAACTG
>VHZZ01014481.1:26584-36620 GCA_009801015.1 Silene noctiflora
TGTGAGCTAGCGTGCATTTTGACCCTGGACTAGTAGTAGTTGGCTAGACTCTTGTCACCCTTGAACTATTTTTGAATTGTCTATTCGTGAGATATATTTTCCCCAAACATTTATCTATTTCTGCTTGTATGACTATTATTTCCATACTTCCTTTTTCGTATGTTTGTAGTTTAATGACATTTCGCTTTTGAACTTAAATTTTTTTAAAAATCTACTGTTTTCCGCTGCATTGAAATCATTTAAGTTAATATTTGGTGTCGTATATAGCGGGGTCTCACATCTTGTCTTCGTCAGCAGTGGAGAGGTGGGACTTCAAATCAGAGAACCTTTGCTGCAGGGCATTCGCCTCGCCCATCAAACGAGGGACCTCCTTGCGAATGTAGAGGTTGAGTTGAAGACTTTGCAGGAACATGGACCATAAGAGAAACCCCAGGAAAAACACGAAAGGAATCAAAACAAAGAAGTCACACTTACAGCGAAGGCGCTCTCCGCCGAAACATCCAGCATGTGGGGAAGGGATTTGGAGCCCAGGTTCTGGGCAGCAGCAGGCAGGAGGAACTGCTCCATTTGGGGCCAAAGTAGGACATCAGGACTCCCCCCATACCCACGAGGGAAGCGAAGCAGAGTGGTGGTATTGGCGGTCTAGGTCTAGGGTGAACATGTGCCGGAGTGGGAGCAGCCTTTGGTTCTGGCTCAGCAGGTGCAATAACTTTCTTCTTAGTAGCAGGCTGGGGAGGCATAGAAGACAGCTTGCGCTTCTTCCTCTCCAGAATTGAGTCAAGGGAAAAGGGGTTCTTGCCTGCATGAGGGTCACAGCACCAGTCACTCGGCAACCTTCCACAGGAACAAAGAAAAAATAAATAAATAACAAAAGGAACACAAGTAGAACCTCACAAGCAGACATTCTCGGTTCCGCTAAAAGGTTGGTGCCTAGGTCAGCCAAAGTTTCTTCTTCAAGTCCCAATGAATCGTCTGGACCCACTTCTTCGTCTACGTAGTAGGTGAGAGGAGGAACCAGAGGGTTGTGTAGAAAAGAGGGCTGGGAAGGTCGGACTGTGGCGGGCAAGGCAAGCAAACGGGAGACTGCAGAAAGCTCCTTGGAAAGAGTTGGTTGACGCAGCGCTGCAAAAACACACAAGTAAGAATCGTGAGATCAAAATAAATCAGGAGGGTGGACAACGAGGGTTACCTTCTACAAGACACCACTTGTCCAACAGGTAGTATGGGGTAGGAGAGATGGAGTCAATCTTCACAAAGATGTAGCGTGAGAACCAGCCATCATCCCTAACTTTGTTAGGGAGGACGACCCCAGCATTGATCTTAATACAGGAACGAAGGGTCACAAGACCATGGCCCAGAGATCTGACTCAGTACATGGTAGCGAGGTCACCAAAACTCAGACCAAAGTTATTATCCTCGTCTAAAATGCACAAGGACACCAGTACCCGCCATGCATATGGCATAAGCTGACTCATCACCACCCTATTAAAGGTAAGAACCTGCTTCACCAAAAGAGGGACAGGAAAGGAGAAGCCCAACTAGAAGACATGCTCATATAAGCACACCCAGCCAGGATTGTAGAATTCAGGAGCCTCACTCGATTGGGGAAGTTTAATCACCACGTCCTCTCCCAACCCGAATTTCTTTCGCACCTCAGCTACATCAGCGTCGGCATAGCAAGACTCGCCCAAATAAGGGTCGGTAAGAATGTCGGTGGAGGCAAAGGGGATGGAAGAGGTGGACTGCGGCGAGGAAGGAAGAAGAGAGGTTTGTTGAGTGGATTTGTTAGGCATGATGAGATAAGGGAAAGAAGAAGGGAAATACGTGAAAGAAAGAGGGAGTTGAGTGAAGAGAGGAAAAGTGGAAAGTATACGAGGGGTTAGGGTATTTAAAGGAAGTGGGTGAGAGGGAAGTAAAGAGGAAGTATGAAAGTGGGAAGTTAAGGCGTAGTGGGAGATGTGCTTTGGTTGGTTACCTGCAAAAAGCGTGCGTGGCTAAGAAACTCCCAGCCATTTTTTCCTTGAAAAAGCAATTGCCATCATTACATGGGTAAGTGAAGATAATTACTTTGGGGGTAATTGTTTGGGATTAAATACACCACACATTCTCAAGCTGACGTGGCGACACATCATTGGGCTAGCAACAATAGTGGGAGCAACTTGCGAAAAGAGGAGAATATCTTTGGTACCTGCAGAAAAAGAACAAAGGTACCTGCAGAGAAGGAACAAGGACCAAGTCAGAAGTCAACATAACAACCCCCATAAAAATAAGGCAGTTGAGCAGCTCGAGGGAGAATATTCTGAAGAGGAGCCTATCTATGGAATAGCCTATAAATACCACAACTCAAGTAAAGTAACGAATCATTCCAACAACACACATTCCCAGTCATTCACATTAAAGATTATCAACTCATTTAGTTAGCTTTAGTCACATCGTTGTATTTTCCTTCAAGTTTACTTTCGCCATTGTTCGTCCACAGCGCCCACAGACAGTCATAGTGCATATATTGGCGAGATACCGACTCCCCCCGCGGTTTTTTCCCACATTCGGGTTTTCCGTGTCACCAATCTATTTGTGTCATTTTACTTTCTCGCACTTTTTCTTTCATTATTATTTCCTTACTTGTTGAGTATTGACCCGTATTAGATTTCCAATTGACCATTTAGACTCACCCTTGATTAATAGTAGGTAATTTTTTACCAAAACACCAGATAAGGTTGTAACACGCGTCATTTTATTCTCGGTAGAATTTCTGCTATTTCCAACGAAAGTGTTCAAGGAAGTTTGTGACCAGATAAGGTTGTAACACCAGAGGCACTTGGTCGGTCCAATGCTACAAAATAACTTTAGCTACTTTTATGATCATTTTATTATGTGATCATTTTATTTATTGCTAATTAATGTATTTAATAAGCTTAGACCTTTCATTTTACAAACTTTATGATTATAATAAGTGAAAGAGTAATGACAAACTCTTCACTTGGCTGGAAAAAAAAAAAAAAAAAAAAAAAAAAAACCTTGAGACCGTATTTCTACTAGTATCAGCATCCCACGTTCGACAGCCAAAGTCGTCTCCCTTCATGTATTTACAAACAGGTGATTTTACTATTGCAGTATATCATTTATAGTCACACTCATGTCCGGGTTTGGAATTTCGGAAACGGGTATTCGAGTTAATATAATGAACTAGGGTTACATAGTCTATCAGCCAACAATGAAATTGTTTTATTGTTTTGTTGATAATTCTTACCTGCATCTTCATCCCATCCTCTGCAAGCCAAAGATAATCAGGGATTCTTGCCAAATGTTTCTTGTATGCTTCGGAATTTAGGTCTTCTGCCCAGCATGCCAGCAAACTTGGAACTTGTTTCTCAATTTTTTTAATCATTTTCAACAAATTGTTATCTTTTCCCCCTTCGACCTCAATTTATGACCAAAATCAACAAAATTAGGTTTTCACTTCTCAATTCAATATATACCAATTTTACTATCACAAAAATCAATCAAATAACCCTAAAAATCAGCTCGAAGATAAATACTTCAAATAACTCAATGTTTTGATTGATAATAATAATTGAAAGGACTCTAAATCAATCAATGATAATAATAATTGATAGTAATAATTAAACCTAGATCTTAAAAAGGGGGGAAATAATTGAGTAGAAAACCTTATATCTTAAAAAAGGGAGAAAATAATTAAACCTGCGGAGTATTAAGAGTAACAGTGGAAGGAAGAGAATAAGAACCAGTGAATAATGGAGGTCGGCCATGGCGTCGAGCACGAGCAGTCCCCTTCTTTCATTTGTAGAGTTGGTAGTGGACGAGTACAACACTAGTCAGAGAGGGGTTTGGTTAGGGTGGGGAGTGAATGAGTGATAGAGAAAAGAGACATACGCGGGTGAGTTATTTTAAGACAATTTTGGGGAAATTAATAGACATCGGATATTGTATATGTCTTATGTTATTTAAAATTGACATCAGTTCATAAGAAGAACCGATGTATATTAAATTATATAGACATCGGTTTTGTTTAAACCTTTGATGTCTATTATTTATACATCAGTGTTCTAAAGCTTTGATGTCTATAAAGTGATGTCTATAACACTTTTTGTAGTCGTGAATGATATCCAACATAGAACATAATATGCATCACGAATAAGCCAAAGGCTAACTCATTGAACATCCAATGCTCACGTAATAAATATAGCACATTAAAACGATCTAACTGAGTATTTCATCCTACCTTTTCAGCAATTACTTCTAAATAGCAAACCACGGAAAACAATAAAAAGCAATCTCACTCCAAATCCCAGCCTAAAACAATTAATAATATTTACAATTAAAAATCACATCCCATATACTATTATTATTTAATTATAATTTATTAATTATCGATTACGTAAAATATCGAATTAAACCCGTCATTAAACAAATACGAACTAAGCCTACCCAAACCCCATATAACCCACGGTCAAACAACCCGACAACGCCCACCTACACCTCGCCAACCACCTCTGCTACACCGTGGCCAACCACCCATCACCACGGCGTTCCCAGACAGCCACCAGCCTTCCTGTCGAGCCCCCACAACATCCCCAAACACAACGCCCAAGTACGAACACACACACGAAACTCGTGTCTCAAACACCCTATCACCACCACAACACAACCCTTCACCACCACTGGCCGCCACCATCGTCACCAATGAGTCACAGCGGTTTCAGGGACGTCTTGCTCTTCCCCTCGACGCAACTACACCGGCCACGGTGGTCAGCTTAAGACGGTTTAACACAACTCCCTTCCCTTCCCCTGTTTTCGTATTCTCCGGCCACCCAACCACCAAGTCGCCACCTTTAATCCCCAGACACCACCACCTGAGCCAACCCAACCACTAGGAACTAACCCACCAACGCCCAGGTAAAGTCGAGTCAAGCTAAGGGTTCAAACCCGTGTTTCAATCAATGAGCTACAACTCAATCGCCACGTCTAATACCCTACTACCACCCCCACGACGGTCGACGACGGTCTGAGCTAGGTTAGGTGAGGTCACGATGGTCAACAGCTAACCTAGGTTCATAGTCACGACTTAAGGGTTGATGCAAGTCGAAGAAACAAAATGACTTAAGTCGATATATACAACGATGTAATAAAACAATTTTAAGACGGTTTATAAAACATACTTCTTGAGGCAAATAATCAACCTTGTAAAATATGAAATTCTCCTTCAAACCCTTGTCTTGAATTGTGTTTAAATAGGTCATAAGATGTTGTTTATATAGTAGCTCAATAAGAACAATTGGAAAGAAATAAAAGACTCAACCTTTTAGGAAAGAAATTGGATTTCCATAAAAGTTTAGGAATAATATTATTATTATAATTATTATTACTAAATTATAAATATTATTATTATTATTATTATAAATATTACTAATTTCAGCCAAAGTATTTTTATTAGAAACTACTACTACTACTACTACTACTACTACTACTACTACTACTATTATTATTATAACAAATATAAATATGAAATAAGAAATAAGAAATAATTATAATTAAAGTATTATAAATCAAGAATATAAAAGAAATATCGTTTTACGAAATAATTATAAAATATAAATTAACTATAAAATTTGACTTATGAAATGACCATAGTGTATAAAATAACTTTATAAGACAATCCCTTTTAAAATAGGTTTATAAAAATATAGTTTTACTAGCGTTGACCATGACTAAAATACGGGGTACTACAATAACGTATTACAAGCAACATAGTCAACCTTTAAGCAAGTTTTAAACTTTTTATAGAAAAGAAAAGATCTTTCGATGCTTGCGTTCCCTTCCACAATGTTACGTCTCAATTGCTTCTATACGTATGTGCTTATGTGCTATTTTTTATGTTAGACTACGAATTTGTGTGGCCACTATTCATGCAGATAATTATAAGAAACACATGTTGCTCTAACTGGGGGATTCACCCAAGTCTTCATTCTCCCAAACGATAGTCAAGTTTATTCTTCTCCCCAGCGGATTTTTCAAAGTGTACTATTTTCCCAGCGAGAGTTCGTTGCCGCCTACAACCGACTTTTTTCGCATAGTTCGTTTGATACCGACGCAAGCAGATTCAACCTTAATGATTTTCAAGAATTCACTTGAGACTGACGCAAGCAAATTCAACCTCAACCTTTTTCAAAAATTTCGCTTCATACCGACGTTCTGCTACCCCTCAGCAGTTTATGCCGACGTTCTGCTACCCCCCAGCAGTTTATGCCGACGTTCTGCTACCCCCTTAGAAGTTTCCATTGACGTGTTGCTTCCCCCAGCAGATTCTACCGACGTTATGCTACCCTCAAGTTCTTTCCGAATTCGCTTGAGAGTGACGCAAGCTAATTCCCTCCTTGGCGGTTCTTTGAGAGTCCTGCCTTTACTTCTTCCAGTAGTTCTCAGAAAGTCCTTCTGCCTGCTTAGAAACCTCATGTTCTTCCTGAATTCGCTTGAGACCGACGCAAGCTAATTCTCTCCCTGGCAGTTCTCATAAAGTCCTGCCTTTGCTTCTTTCAGTAGTTCTCAGAAAGTCCGGCTGCCTGCCAAGCTCCCTCAATTGTTGTTATTGCTACAATTCCCCACGGAGTTCGAATGTTCGAGTTCGCCCTTTAAGAGGTCTCAGGTATGATTTCTTCTTATTGCTGGCAAGCTTTCTCACGTAGTCTAATAGACTTTAAAAGACCCTCCCCGAAGTCGACAGACTCTAAAATGTTCCCGACGATAGGTCCTTGGCTCAGTCCCCTTGAGCCGCCTCGCGTCGCCATAGTCTTCAGGCTTTAATCCTCGACTGACCTGCGGGCTATACTTTGACTTTTTCCTTGTCCAAGCCTCAGTCAAAATGGGGGCTCTGTAGGTACCTCATTTCTGCACCTCCCGCCAAACACCCAATGATGATTGGACAACATGTTTAACATAAGGAGCGATTTTATGATATTTCGTAAGTTCGTCGATAAGTGGTAGCTCAAACAGTCGTGTCAACCCCTTGTTCGTCATCTACGTGCCGATACGATCGTTTTGATACTAATTAGAGTACATTTGGAGTCCGAGTCATGTAAAAAACCGTCTTCATTTTCTAAACCGTCTTAAAACCGAGTCGGAATATTTTAGAGTGTTATTTCTAAAATATTATTTTAAGTATTTAAATATCGAAAATATTTTGTCTTGCGGAATAAGGAATCCTACATCTTCCCTAATTTCTAAATAAAGCGCTGAAATCTTTCTTGCTGTGGAGGAAAGGCCTCAGGAGAGGACACAGTGGGTACTGCGCCTCTTGGAAAGGTCGCAGTGCCTGCTATGCCTCTTCCTGGGCTGGTTTTCGTCAGTTTCAAGAATAGTTCCGAAATCTTTCCAAATCTTATGTTTTCCTAAATTTCCACTTCGTGATTAGTATAAATAGAGGCCTCCGCCTCAGATATTCTTCACGCGAGTGTCCGCCCTTCTCTTCTCACTTTGCATTCTAAGACCACGAGCTTTTGCTATTGACGCTTATGTGATTGATCACTCAATTGCGTAAGCCTAGATCCTTCTAGGTTCCAGTCTCGTTTGCATAGACCGACCAATTTGACCAACTCCACCTAATCAACTCAATCAATCTTGTTTCTAAATTTTTTTTAAGGGCACTTTCAATCCTACATCGAGTCGAGTAATCTATAAAATGACAACTTAGTTAAATCTTGCTTCGTAAACAAGTAAGTCTGAGGGTGTAAATCCTACCTTTAATTTGTATTTATCTTATGTAAGAATTTATATTATAAGCACGCTCGAAACCGTCTCCAAAACGTATTTTAAACAATCTTATTGGCAAATCAGCAGAGAAAGACCATCGAGAAGAATCGCATCAGCAGATGCGCCTTTTGGAATAGTCGCAACACCTACTGCGCCTCTTCTAGAGGCTCTTTGTCTACTCTTGCTCTTCTTTTCTTCTTCGAGTATTTGTCGTATCGTTGTTCACTCTTCGTTCCGTTTTCTTTCTTTCTTTTGTAAATTTTAAGTTTCTTATTTTGTTTTATCAATTAATTTTCGGCTTAAATCCCTTATAATCCAATATTTGCGGGTTTACGTCACTTATTCAAACCCGAATTTTAAAGGTTCGGTTTTTCCATATGAAATCGTTAAAATTCATCCTTTATACATATTTCATTCCCTTATGACGTTTCTTAGTGTATTAATCTGTCTAAACAACTTCCTCTCGAGTTAAATACTAATAATCTGACTAAATTAACCAACGAATATTAACAAATTTGTGGGTCTAACTTTCACAGTCAAAACCTAACTCAAGAACATACGCACAGATGGATGCGCCTCTTCCAGAGGATGCAGCAGATGTTGCGCCTGTTCTGGGTCGGTTTCTACCTCTTAACTCTTCTCGTTTCGACATAGGTTATTTTATGTTGTGTTAATTAACTATTATTCTTATCTATCACCGTACTTAGGCATATTTTGTTTTCAATCTTTTAATTTCTTTTATTTCTTTTCTTGTCTTTAAATCCTTTGGAGTGTGTTTATGACGTAAATTCAATAATTGTAATACCCCGTATTTTAATAGCTCGTAATAATAAGATGTTAATATTATTATCAAAACTAGATATAATTTTATATAAATATATGATATTTAATATTCGTAAACTAGATGTAATTATATATATTTATATGATATCTAATATTTACGACACATGAACAATAATTATTAAATACGTATTAATTATTTATATTTATATTTGTATTCATATTTATATATCTGCTTTTATAATTATTTCTATATTTAATATTTATATTTAATTTATATCTATATTTATATTTATTTATATTCGTATTTAACTTATATTTTATTTATATTACGCTTTACCTAACGAGTTCGTTATATTATAAAATAATGTGACGATGTTGGGAATGGGAGTACGGATCGCGTAAGCATCATAGACCGAGTCATTTACGAGGTTTGAAAGTAGCTAATTACGATGTTGGATTACGAGGTCAAATGGGGATATTTGCGAGGGTGATTGTATTCATTTACGAGGCATAGGAATCAACGATACCTTGAACCCTTTTGAAAGCCTTTGAATACTTCTTATTTCACCTACCATTTTACATTCATTCATACTTCATTTTCTGAAAATTGAAAGAGAGTGTTAGAGGGAGAAAGCTAGGGCTTTGTCGGAATTATTCAAGGTACGATTTTATATTATCGCTTTATCGTTTCGCTTTTACCATTTCTTGTTAACCCATTTAGGACTCGTCTAACCCGACCCTAGACTGACTCGACTGACCAAGCCTTGACCCTAGGCTAGGCTCGGACCACCAAGGATTTGGGTGACCCGCCGTTGGCCGACGTTGACCATGGTGGTGGTGGTTAGGACCTTAGTAAAATGGGTTGGTGGTGTCTCGGTTTTCAAGGAGGTCGAAGAATTGGTTGGATTCGACTCACTAATCTTGACCAAACGATTCTGGGCTATGGTGTTTTTAGACCTATGGTGACAGTCGACCACCGTGGGGGTGTCGTGGTGGCCGGAGATAGGGGTTTGTGGTGGTGGTGGCTGGGAACTCGCAAAAACAGGGGAAGTCAGAGTGCGATGTTGCTGCGTTTTTAAGTGGCGTGTGTGGTGGTTGAAGGAGGGTCGACGATCTGGGCAGCCACCCCTGGAACCATCGTATATCAGTGGTGGTAATGGTGGTGGCCAGAGGTAGTGTTGGGATGGGATTGGCGCGGTGTCAGGGTTAGAATTGGACGGGTTGTGTGGTTGTTGGTGCTGGTTCGAAATGGTCAGGTTGAGGGAGGTGTTGGCGATAACGAGGGTGGTAGCTAGGGTGTGTATGGTGGCCGTGTGGTGGTGGTGTTGCCGGCGACATGTGGGCAGAGGGGCGGCTGTGGTAATTTGTTTTGGTGTGGTTAAGGGATAAGAAGGGAGTTGGGTAGTCGATGCTTTAGTCAATATTTGGGTTGGTGTCGAGTTGGGTTTTGGGCTTGGATTATTATTTGAGACGGAGTTCGTTGTAG